>NWSH02000571.1:3273848-3288100 GCA_002382865.2 Heliothis virescens
ATTTCTGATAAACTGAATGTATGAATGTGCCCCACGTACGAAGGGTGACCACTTTCCCCTATAGACGCGGCATCGATTTTATTAGTGACTAGCCGTTTTCCCGCGGTTTCACTCGCATCCCGTGGNGACTTAATAAAAATATTTCATTTTGTTAGAACAAGAATACTTTAAAAGACACGATAATCTTAAAGGTAATACTATATAATATTTTAATTTCATAAAAATTGAATTTTAATATACTGGTAGTTGATAAAATCTAAAGGGGAGCATTCGTACGCGTACGAATGTGCCCCCTGTCTGGGTGTCCGAATGCACCCCATGCCTTTGCACAAAATTAAAATAAAGCTTTACACAAAATCCAATTTACTTTTATAAATATAACAATTAAAGCTCAAAATAAACAATGTTAACATTAATTAAGCATCACCATTTTATCAAAAACATAACAATGCTACTTACAATAACGAACGAAGTTTACGTAAAAATTTTACTCACCGACCGCGAAAATACGTTACATCTTGTCAGCTCATGCACCGTAGTACGACTGGCGTGTCAATCCGCTAGCAACATGGCAGCCGATATGTCTATGCACACAGGCAAAGGCGTGTTTGTGCGCCGTTTAGTATTTCTGATAAACTGAATGTATGAATGTGCCCCACGTACGAAGGGTGACCACTTTCCCCTATAGACGCGGCATCGATTTTATTAGTGACTAGCCGTTTTCCCGCGGTTTCACTCGCATCCCGTGGGAAATACTGCCCGTACCCGGATAAAATATAGCCTATGTCACTCGTGGATAATATGTAGCTTTCGAATGGTGAAAGAATTTAAATAAAGTCGGTCCAGTAGTTTTTGAGCCTATTCATTACAAACAAACAAACAAAGTTTTCCTCTTTATAATATTAGTATAGACAAATAAAAGCAAGAATTTATTTTAAAAAATCATATCTTTTTCACAGTTCACACTTAAACCTTAAATTAGCCACTACAAGCACCACCCATCTTAAACTTTACCGTTAAGCACAGGCATTAAGTAAAACATATGACAGCATTTAAGTCGCCATAACTTAGCACATAACTTAACACTAACATAAGCACAGAACTTGGCAAGTGCGATGCGTTCAAGCTTAACTTGACATTTGCATGATGGGACTAAACGATGCGCGATTTAGGGTTAAATTGTAAATGTTTGTGACGTCATAGTTTTATGAATTAGTTACAAGTTTTATTTCTATATGTAAATTCTTAACGAAAAAGATTTGTACGTGTAGAGCTATAACTGTTTCTTGTAGAGCAAGATCCCAGGGCCACCAGACGTCACGTATTTTCTGACGAAGGAAATTTGGACGATTGAGTAGCGTTAGTATGTACTAAGAACGCATGCCTATCGGCTAGCTTGCTCAGACGGCCAATTTTCAGGTATCGGGTAATCAAGGTACATAAAAAGATTACTTACCTCACGTAAATTCTCAAAGCTGATTTGTATGTATATTTTAGGCAATATCCTTAAAAATAAGTCGCCAATACTCCCAGACAGTTTCCGTCGGCCGTTTTGCTTTGCAGACGCTTTAAAGCTCCCAAAATAATTAATTAAAATTAGTAAATTCTGATGCTCCATTTTTATATATGTCTACCAGACAACTATTTTAAAATCTTTTACAAGTAGACAGACCGATCCAAGGGGCNTGATTTTTACGTATATTTTAGGCAATATCCTTAAAAATAAGTCGCCAATACTCCCAGACAGTTTCCGTCGGCCGTTTTGCTTTGCAGACGCTTTAAAGCTCCCAAAATAATTAATTAAAATTAGTAAATTCTGATGCTCCATTTTTATATATGTCTACCAGACAACTATTTTAAAATCTTTTACAAGTAGACAGACCGATCCAAGGGGCCAATCCTAAGTTAATCGTATTAATCGTAAATCCTAAGCTCAATTTTAATGCCTCTGTGGGTAGGAGCGCGAGGGCACTATCCACGCGCATGAGACTGAGTGAGACATGTATTAGAATATATTGACTTCTCTCTCTCTTACTCCGTTACAATTTACTCATATCAATTTATTGTTAATATAAAAAAATTGCGTGAATTTACGTGACTTAAAGTAATTATTTTGGGAGCTTTAAAGCGTCTGCAAAGCAAAACGGCTGACGGAAACTGTCTGGGAGTATTGGCGACTTATTTTTAAGGATATTGCCTAAAATATACGTAAAAATCAGCTTGGAGAATTTACGTGAGGTAAGTAATCTTTTTATGTACCTTGATTACCCGATACCTGAAAATTGGCCGTCTGAGCAAGCTAGCCGATAGGCATGCGTTCTTAGTACATACTAACACTACTCAATCGTCCACATTTCCTTCGTCAGAAAATACGTGACGTCTGGTGGCCCTGGGATCTTGGACCATTGCGGTTTCACTCGTGTTCTGAGGGAACCATGTCTCGTACCTACCAAAAGTAAAAAGTTTCACTGTCTTCAGGGTACCATCTATGTTTGTACCAAATATCATCTGAATTGGTTAAGCAGTTTACACGTGAAACTTAACGAACAAACTTACCTTGGCGTTTATAATTAAAGTTGGAATTAATTTCTGCATGTACCTTGCAACTTCGAGTTTACAAGCAAATACTAGAGAATATCAATCTCTTGAACTTACCATATCTACTAATAATTATTACGTCCATACATTCACTACATACAAGTCCACGTATAAGGCATTTGACCTTTTCAAGGACCTCAGAAAGGCATAAGGTCAGAGTGTGTTCTTGTACCCTCTTAGACGTTTGTACTTACATCCGTCTTGTAAGATGTCTAAAAATAAATTGCCCATTTCAAAGTTTCTTAATTTGGACCGTTTTGGTATTCCGTTTTATAGAAAACGTTTAAATACTGACATGAATAAAGAAACTTAAGCGAGATAAGAATTACTAAAACAATCAAAAACTATCTGTTTTTTGAGCATAAATAATTGCTCTTGGAAATAGAATTTTCTCGTTAAGTTATCTTATCCTATCAATATTATAAATGTGAAAGTTTGTTAGTGTGTGTGGTTTGTATGTACGTGTACGTACACACAAAAACTACTGGACAGATTTTAAAACTTTGCAGAAATATGGTTTATACATCGGAATAACATATAGGCTCCTTTTTATCCGGTTCCAGAAAGAAATTCCCTCGAGACGTAATATTCTTTACAGAGCGTCTATCAATAGAAAAGTCTTTTGAATATGTTTTCAAAAACCTTGAATAAATAGGCTAAGACGGAAAACAATGAACCCCATGAACTAATCACCAAAAGAACGACATTAAACCATAAATCACCTACCTTACTACCGGATACTAAAGTCATCAGCGTAATGATAGTGGACAGGTACAAACAAACAAACAACTACAAAATAACAATGGCCAGGTCAAAATATCGTAGTTTTTGCTAAAGCGGCAATTAGGTATCGCATCGTTAACTTAATGATAAATCACACCTAAGTTCATGAACTATTTAAGTATACCTAGTAGCATCCTTTTCTATACATACGCGATTATGTATCTCTATTTAATCTATATATTTCCCGTGCATCGGAGAGCACGTTAATGTTGGTCCTGCGCCATACCTCTCCGGTCGTGTCGGATTGCCGTCCCATCGGTTTATGAGAGTGAGGGAATATGGAGTGCACCTGTGTCTGCGCAAATGCTTGTGCACTATAATTTATCCTGTGCAGCTGGCTTATCTCCTTTTATGAGAACAGCCACTGTGGCAGACAATCGGCTAGGACGCCATCATATATTTAGATGATTGTTGCCTTAAAAAATAAAATCCTAGGCGTTTGTTCGCGATAAACTCAAAATAGTGCACAGATTTTCATCCTATTTTAACTGGGCATAGTCGGGGCGAGCCGCTGCCATTTGATAAACTCTGATAACAAAAATTAATATAATATTTGACTTATTTTAATTGATCAGATTTCAAACCCAGCCTCCTGTATTACTGCTTTAAAATCAAAACAGCAATTTGACGATTAAATAAGTCTATACCAAAATTAATGACTCCAATTAAAGCAAATAATCATAATTATAATGAATAGCTTGGCTGTAATCAATCACGCGTAGACGGCAGACAGCGGGCATCACAGTGCACGCTCATTTCCACGCCATGGTGAAGAACAACTCGTATTAATCATTACACTCTTCCTATTTGGATGGCCTTAGGATATTTGAGGCCATAAAAGTGGCCTCCAAAATTATAAACTAGCTTCTAACACCGGTTTCACGCGCTGAACTACGTATCCGGATAAAAAGTAGCCTATGTGTTATTCTGATATATTATTATTATCTACTAACTTTCTCCAGCGGTTTCATCCGCTTCCTTGAACCACATTCCGCACACGGTTAAAAAGTAGTCTATATGTTATTCTGACATTTCTGCTAAGTTTCATCAGAATTCGTTCGGTAGTTTTTGTGTGAAACAGGACAAAAATATTAATACAAACGTACATCCATTCGAACATACGTATTTTCGCATTTATAGAATTAGTGAGGGTAAGACTGATATTACTAAATATTCAGATTTTCACAAAACATTCACTATGACCTGCTTTACCAATTCTATCCTTACTAACCAAAGTTTTCACAAAAACAGAGGCAAAAACCCACCTAAGAACTTTATCCCGAAAAACCTTGGAGTTTTTAAGCCCGCTTATTTCGTGGCCCCATCCCAAAGATGCAAACAGCAGATTTATGATTCAAGATTAGCAGCGAATTAAAAAGTTTCCCAGAACTTTGCGCTCGGAAGTGAAAAACTTTGAGAAACATTTGATAAAAGTATTCCCGTGTTTATTTATGGGCCTAGGACGAATGGGTGGAGGGTTTTAATAATTTTATGTGTCACAATTGTGGATTTGGTTGTACGAGTATTTTTGCTTTGATTTTGATAAGAGTTTTGCTGTTTGATGATTTTTTTTCAGTGACATTAAAAAAACTTTAAAATAAATAAAATCTAAACTGACCCAGTTTAGATTTTATTCAAGTAAAAGTTGTTTTTGGTGGTCTAATATAATTGCAGCGGGGTTAGTCTGTCTTGCTATTAGCAATATTAAATGCTCGTAGAATCCTTAAACATTTGCAGAGTATCTTATAATAGGACAATCCATCACATTTTATAAAGTTTTTTTAAGTTTATCTGCATGAAAACTGTCTGCGTTATAAAACTACTCAAAATTAAAGACATGCTTGTTCACATAAATTATATTTTTAAAGAAAAAATAGTAGTTGTCAGATATAAGTCAGGGACTATCGCAAAGATATGACTTTCACCCTCATTATTATATGTCTCACATAATATCTATTAATTTTCCCATACAAAATTCTATATGAAGAAAATCGTTTTTTTCTCCCCCCATTATCTCCGTCGCTGGATATTTTTTCATAAACCAAATTGGACGATTCCCCCTCACATTATCGTTAAGCACGATAATGGAAGAAAAATGTGTGTTACGTCATAGGTGACGTCATCGGTTCTGTCGCGAATAGGGATGGGCAGTGATGTTATCGATGTTTTTTGCAGTATTGCACAACACTGTAGATTAAAATGTGATTGGAAAAAATAATGGTAAACAATAGGTTAAGTAGCAAGAGGTATTTTCTTTTGATAAGACAATAAATGTAATAAATATTTCATAGTGTCTATTAAAAACAATGCTTTATCAATAGTCATGTCCGTCATTCTATTCTATATACCTACATGGAATTAAAATGAAATAGCTAAACTTTTGACAACTTTCCGATGAGACAAGCTAAATATTTTGCAGAAATATTGTTAGTCTGAACGTATTTATCTGAACACTAGCTTCTGCCAGCGGTTTAACCCGCGTCCTGTGGAAACTACTCGGCGCACCCGTATAAGCTTATAGCCTTTTTCGATAAATGGGCTATCTAACACTGCAATATTTTTGCAAATCGAATCAGTAGTTCCTGAGATTAGCGCGTTCAAACAAACTAACAAACTCTTTGGCTTTATAATATTAGTATAGATTTCAGATATCTTAGCAAACTAATCAATAGTCATAACAATACGTATTATATTTCAACCATTCATTAGATACATTCTACATTAGTTAAGTAATAGATCATGTTGGTACATTTCATTTCACATTTGAAATATGGCCGCCGATAGCAAGTTCGCGTGAAATTGTGTTATCGTTATAGGTTAGTGATGTGCGTGTATCGATATATTGTGATGGGAATTTATTGGGATTTAATACTGTCATTTGAATGCATAACTGATTTATTGGATTTTAGTCGTTTTTGTGTTTAGAAATGTATTTTTTTTTAGAGTTGACTGAAGTTTATGGTTTTAATTTAACTGAAAATAAANAAAAGTAGCCTATGTGTTATTCTGATATATTATTATTATCTACTAACTTTCTCCAGCGGTTTCATCCGCTTCCTTGAACCACATTCCGCACACGGTTAAAAAGTAGTCTATATGTTATTCTGACATTTCTGCTAAGTTTCATCAGAATTCGTTCGGTAGTTTTTGTGTGAAACAGGACAAAAATATTAATACAAACGTACATCCATTCGAACATACGTATTTTCGCATTTATAGAATTAGTGAGGGTAAGACTGATATTACTAAATATTCAGATTTTCACAAAACATTCACTATGACCTGCTTTACCAATTCTATCCTTACTAACCAAAGTTTTCACAAAAACAGAGGCAAAAACCCACCTAAGAACTTTATCCCGAAAAACCTTGGAGTTTTTAAGCCCGCTTATTTCGTGGCCCCATCCCAAAGATGCAAACAGCAGATTTATGATTCAAGATTAGCAGCGAATTAAAAAGTTTCCCAGAACTTTGCGCTCGGAAGTGAAAAACTTTGAGAAACATTTGATAAAAGTATTCCCGTGTTTATTTATGGGCCTAGGACGAATGGGTGGAGGGTTTTAATAATTTTATGTGTCACAATTGTGGATTTGGTTGTACGAGTATTTTTGCTTTGATTTTGATAAGAGTTTTGCTGTTTGATGATTTTTTTTCAGTGACATTAAAAAAACTTTAAAATAAATAAAATCTAAACTGACCCAGTTTAGATTTTATTCAAGTAAAAGTTGTTTTTGGTGGTCTAATATAATTGCAGCGGGGTTAGTCTGTCTTGCTATTAGCAATATTAAATGCTCGTAGAATCCTTAAACATTTGCAGAGTATCTTATAATAGGACAATCCATCACATTTTATAAAGTTTTTTTAAGTTTATCTGCATGAAAACTGTCTGCGTTATAAAACTACTCAAAATTAAAGACATGCTTGTTCACATAAATTATATTTTTAAAGAAAAAATAGTAGTTGTCAGATATAAGTCAGGGACTATCGCAAAGATATGACTTTCACCCTCATTATTATATGTCTCACATAATATCTATTAATTTTCCCATACAAAATTCTATATGAAGAAAATCGTTTTTTTCTCCCCCCATTATCTCCGTCGCTGGATATTTTTTCATAAACCAAATTGGACGATTCCCCCTCACATTATCGTTAAGCACGATAATGGAAGAAAAATGTGTGTTACGTCATAGGTGACGTCATCGGTTCTGTCGCGAATAGGGATGGGCAGTGATGTTATCGATGTTTTTTGCAGTATTGCACAACACTGTAGATTAAAATGTGATTGGAAAAAATAATGGTAAACAATAGGTTAAGTAGCAAGAGGTATTTTCTTTTGATAAGACAATAAATGTAATAAATATTTCATAGTGTCTATTAAAAACAATGCTTTATCAATAGTCATGTCCGTCATTCTATTCTATATACCTACATGGAATTAAAATGAAATAGCTAAACTTTTGACAACTTTCCGATGAGACAAGCTAAATATTTTGCAGAAATATTGTTAGTCTGAACGTATTTATCTGAACACTAGCTTCTGCCAGCGGTTTAACCCGCGTCCTGTGGAAACTACTCGGCGCACCCGTATAAGCTTATAGCCTTTTTCGATAAATGGGCTATCTAACACTGCAATATTTTTGCAAATCGAATCAGTAGTTCCTGAGATTAGCGCGTTCAAACAAACTAACAAACTCTTTGGCTTTATAATATTAGTATAGATTTCAGATATCTTAGCAAACTAATCAATAGTCATAACAATACGTATTATATTTCAACCATTCATTAGATACATTCTACATTAGTTAAGTAATAGATCATGTTGGTACATTTCATTTCACATTTGAAATATGGCCGCCGATAGCAAGTTCGCGTGAAATTGTGTTATCGTTATAGGTTAGTGATGTGCGTGTATCGATATATTGTGATGGGAATTTATTGGGATTTAATACTGTCATTTGAATGCATAACTGATTTATTGGATTTTAGTCGTTTTTGTGTTTAGAAATGTATTTTTTTTTAGAGTTGACTGAAGTTTATGGTTTTAATTTAACTGAAAATAATTTGGGGTCGAAACTCTCGGGCCGTGGGGTCCGAGCGCCCTTCTGCTTGTTAAGGATATTTCCAAACGCCTTGTTGACACTTCTCGTGACCCAAAGGCTGGCCTTTACTTCGCCCAGCGACTAAGCATTGCCATTCAACGTGGCAATGCGGCCAGCCTATTGGGTACACTACCGGTTGACAGCGATGAGGATCAATTTTTTGATGCGCTTTTTTAATAGTTCTTAGGTTAAGTTTTTTTTTTGTAATAGAATAAGGTGATTGTAAATATATGTAAATAAAGTATACTACAAAAAAAAAAACTGAAAATAATACTAAAATTATATGCTGGTAAAATAGGGGTTGGTAAAAAATAACCATAACTAAATTATCAAAACGTCGCCTCTTTATCGACACACATTAAAACAAACTTTATGGTCCTATATTTAGAAAACCACTCACATTACACCAATTTTATCAACATGAAAGTTTGCATATGCGTCTGTTTGTGTTTGCAAATTTCTTACACAAGAACTACTGAACCGATTTTGATGAAAATTTTCTATAATTTAGTACATTATCTGTTCTATTAAATAGTTGTCTATAGATATATTGTGATTTAGAATTTGAACCTTCAGACACACACATCAAAGTTCAAAATCTGCCTTCTAAGTCCAAGTTGCTATTAAGCAATAAAAACATATTTTGACCCAGTGACCATATTGCCCAGTTTCCCACAAGCATGGTGCTCACCCCACGTTCCAGTAAGTGGTAATCCGTGTACCCCAACGTAAAGCGGTCGGCACAAAAATATACAAAAACATTGTATTTTTGAGGCCGACTGGACCTCACGCTTTGAATACTTAATGTTCAATTGAAAGTATGTTTTCAGTTTCAATTGTTGTTAAGTATGAAAGAGATTTTATTTTGTAGCTGTTAAAAATAGAATATTTTTTCTTATTAGATTAACTTTTTTTCTGAAATACTAAATCACCCCCTTATTTTTTTTATTAGTAATTAATGCACCTACCATGTTATCTCTGCATCACCTTAAGGTTGTCTGGAAAGAATGCCTATGACATTAAGTCCGCCTTTGTACATGTTTCATGTTGCATAAAGTTAAATAAATAAATCCCATATGAAACCGCGGGAACAGCTATTATTATAATAAAAATACTACTTTTTCCGCGGTTGCACCCACGTGCCAAGGAAACAACTTCCCGTACCTGGATAAAATATAGCCTATGTCTTCCGGGGTGGTGTAGCTTCCCAATAGTGAAAGAGTTTTTTTTGCGATACCATAACCACCCACTTCATGCTTAAGTAATTGTTATACTATGTAATACAAACAAATCTTTCCTCCTTTATATATTAGTGTAGATAAACTCCATTACATCATAACTCTAAAGTTTAACTTTACTTGTAGTATTTCAGTTACTAGAATTTACTCTTCAAAGTTAAACTAAAGGACTGAACACAAAAACCGATAGAAAAGTCGTTCCAGTACTTCTTTTAAGTGGACAGCGGTTTCAAGCAATGATCTGAAAACTCTCAAACAAAGAGTAAAAATAAAAAAACACAGTAAACATTTGGATGTAGGATTGTGTTGGAATTAAATTAGATTTGATTCTTTTAGAGGGGTTGGAGATATAAAGATGTTTGTTTCTTTTGGTTGGAAATAAAGATTTTGTTGTGTAGAAGTTGCTTTTTTCGTTTGCGAGACAAAGTCTACCATCAACTTCGTATAGTGCTCAATAGCACTTCGTGTTTTCAAATTGATTGTGCATAACTGCATAGAATATATCGAACTAAATGGAACAATAGAGAGACCATCGAAATGATTACTATTCCAGGAATACTATAAGTACTAGTTAGTGTCTAGAGTAAGATGCTTATACAGGGTTACTTGTATATAAGTACTATAGTTACTTGTATAGAAGGGCCGAAGAGCAACAAATTAAGCCACTCTTACCTCTGAGCAAAGTTCAGTGGTTTCCGAGATATTAGCAATTTTTAGATTTTTGGAAATTTTCCCAAAATTCAACATTTAATTAAAGATTTCTTGAAAACCGATTATTAATATTATGACAAGAGGACACTGGTGATTTTTTTTTAATCTGTCATAGTTAAATAAATTAACTGTTTGACATAAAAGTATAGAATTGGATAGCAGACTGATCTCCGAAGCGAAGTTTATAAATAACCAAGAGAATTAAGTTATCAAACGTCTTGTCACCGCCGATTCAGTAGCATCTCTGAGCAGAGAATTCACAATCCTCTCCGCTCAACTTTGCTAGAGTTATGGCTCCGGGTACGAAAAGCAGGCGAACCCACGTGTAACTACTAAACTATAAAACTCATTCCTAAGCTCAAATCAAAATAGGAGCATCATGAAAAAAAATACGAGAACTGTACGACGTATTCCAGACGGTATAGAACTAGATATCTTTTACCCCAAACACACATTGAAAAGCCAATACGTTGTAAATTTTGAAGCATTCGAAATGTATTCGCTCAGCGGTTCGATCTCGTTCATTTCATTCGTTCATTTTGTACAACTTGCACGAAATATTAACCTATTTTGCTGAAGATGCAAGACGATGCAATGTTTATTTATATTCGTGAGCAGTTCTGTTTGTTTTGCTGTGAAATATGTTTGAGGAAGTTGAAGTTCCGTTATGCATCAATTATATTATTATTGTTGTGGTAGCCATTATTAATTAAATAATAGTCTAAGAAATCTCTATGACCAAAAAAAATTACGTGACTAAAAATGTATCCCAAGTGGTTCTAGTCAGACTTGGTCGATCTAGAACTTCAACGTTGAGAATATAAATTGAAAAGTAAAGCTTTTCAAATTGTATTCTCTCCTCACAATAATAACGGCCCATTGAGAAGAACTACCCACCAAAAAACAGAATACTTACAGCACTCTAATTAAGTTGTAGATGGTTACCATTTTACACTAGACAGGTACCAGGATACCAAGAGCTGATAGGAGGTAGGAATAGCAACGTTTAAACTATGTTATGCATTCTAAGAAAAGCTTTACACAGCTGTAGACGTATTAATGTATCTAACTCTCACCAAAATACTAGGATACCAGGACTCAGAGATATGTATGTAATCTATTAGCATCTACCAGAGGTTTCACACACACACCTGGGCAAAAATAAGCAATCTTCGACAAGCTCAAATAATCGTCGTAGTTTGTTTGCTTGAACGATTTCTTGAGTGTTCTGAAAGAATCGTATAAGCAAACAAACTAACATTTTGCAAAAAAAATACAATGTTACTAAAATGTATTGGTACGTCTTTTTTCACAAAAACACGTTCACACTAATTTGGAGCACAAAACTACAATTGCGAATAGTAACTAATTTGCAGACAGGTACCAGGCTACCAGGCGTGGGTAGGAGGTAGCATTGCAACGTTGAAACTGAACAACATAGTTCACTGCTGTTATTAGAGCGAGTGTAAACATGCGAGCTAGTTTGTTAGTGTGTTGTTGGGCCATTAGGGAAGCGTATCATTTCAGGTGAAAGGTTGATTACTCTTTTAATAGGAATTTGATTTGGTGATAAATGCTCAATCTTTTGGGAGAGAAGGCCTGTGCCCAGCAGTGGGACGCTATAAAGGCTGATGATGATGATGATGATAGGAATTGTTTTTCTGTTATGGGTGCTAACACAATTGATAAAGTACATAATATAATTACGTATACATTTCAATAAATAGATACATATTATAAAACCCAGACCACAGCTAACAAAGATGCTCATCACACAAATGTTGACCGTACCAGGAATCGAGCCCGGGACTCTGAGTTCGGCAGTCCGGCATGGTAACCATTGCACCAACAAGGTCATTGACCGCTCATACTTTATTGAACGTGAAATATTATCCTCTCCACGTTTTCCTCGAATCATCTGCCTAGCCGGTTGTGTTAGGGTCAGCTTTCAATCATAATCGCATACAGCTAACATTGAGTGACTGCCGATCTGACCTCTGCTATGTTTTCCTGGAACGATGCTGTAGAATTACCTTTTGTGTTTAAAGTGTTTGTAGTTTCGTGTGTGAATAGTGTTTGGGCTGTTTCTGAGAATGCTATAGAGGTAAAATAAATAGGAAAACAACATAGTGGAAAGTACTCATTCCTAGAAATCAAACTCGTGGTTATAGTATACAGTAAACTCAATAACGTATGTTTTTCATGAATTCCAAAATCTTTTGTGCAGTCAGCAAAAAAATTTTGGAATTCATGAAAATCAATTCTTATAATAGTCCCATCTTTCAATTTTCTTCGAAAACTTAATGTTAGCCATTCAAAGATTACCTAAAGCCAGACTAGATTTTATTGTCTAGACTGAAACGCTATTGTCTAACTTTTTACCTAAAGATAAGACTGACAGCGGTCAAATCGACTTTTTACAGGAAATCAAAGTCGAATAAACTTTTACTTCCTTAGTGCCTTTCAGAACTTATTATTATATTTTACAAAGTTACCCTTATAGAACAAATTACGAGATAAAATTACCCTTTTTGTTAAATAACTTTGGGGCACTCAAATTTTGCTAATTTGTCAAGTTTCGATTTGAGAGGCTTCGATTGTTTTGTAACTAGTTAATTTTCTTTGAAGAAAAGGTAGTACGTTTTACAATGGTGTAACAAAGAATGTTTATTTGCTACTGGTGTTAAAATATTCTATAGCTTTTAGGTTATGCTTTTTGTGAAGAAAACAATTCTTAGGAAACCTGGAGTTTAAAGTCTTAAATCACCAATCGGCCTTAAACAAGCGTGGTGATTAACGCTCATTCCTTCTCCGTGTGAGAAACCTGCAGTTCCCTGCAGTGGGACTATAAAAAAGCTGATGATGATGATAAAAATGTAGCACAGACGCCTGCATATCAACCTGCTTCAATCTGTCATATTCCTGCAATAGATTTTCGACCTTATCACAATAGTTGAAGGTTAATGTTCGAATTGACTCAACCTGAGTTGCGTCAGCAGTATATGTTGTCTTGCCATTATCCGCTCTCGCTACCTCTCCGCTTATAAATCAGCTGTTTCTTTAGCCCCTCTAAACATACACGAGGACAAATGAGTAAAGTTTTCTAATAAAAAACCCTTACAGCGCGTGAACATACGATTTTAACTTTTTTTCTGTCTAACGATATTATCATGAGTTGCTCGTGATTACCCTTTACCTCCGTTACCCTTGGGCATAAAGAGGGTATTATTGGGGTAAAGTTTGGAAAAGAGTTTGTAATTATTTTCCCAGGATGTTTTAGGAAACTTTGTTTTGTCAATAAGGTTATAACATACTTGCAGATATATTTTTATGATTTTTTTACGTTCATTTTCAAAACGTATAATTCGTTTCTTTAATATCTTTTTTCTTGTTGTGTCCATGACAATATTCTAATTATTTCACCAACTCTTCCATCTTTAATATCTTCAAAACTTTTCTTTTATTACCATGGCTGTTAATAAGTAAAAACGTACTTCAACAAATGAATCCTGAAAACCATAGATATTTTAAAGAAGGAGATATGCCCTGTAGACGAAAATGTATCGGATACCTGTGTCTCCAGTTTCCCCTACCACACGGCAACTACTACACGCGCGGTTTAGTAAAAGCAATAGATACATTGCTTGTCTGGTCACTGAGTGACAAACTTGCGTAGTTGTGAAGGAGCAATGTATTTATAGCAAAACAGTTCAGACTAGTTCGCGGAGACGGAATTTACGAATTATTTGCGGTACGATCGCCTGTTCGAGGAGACAGCGACACGCCCACTTACCACTTCTCCTGTTATTAATATTTCTGTG
>NWSH02000571.1:3294466-3319308 GCA_002382865.2 Heliothis virescens
TTCATCAAGTCCGGTGGTAAGGTCTCATCCTGTCTCTTATACACATCTTAATGACAAGATGGTCACCCATCCACGGACCGACCGCGCCAAGCGTTGCTTAACCTTATGATCGATCGATCCGCGCGGCTTTGACTTAGCCACGAGCTCTTCATCATGGATATCCTATCCATGATACAGAGTAAAATTACTTCAAAAATCTTGAAATATTGTAAGAGTCAAAGTAATGATGTACTTGTTGTACTACTCCGTAACAATAGGTCTGTGTCAGCTTTCTTACGAGAGCAAGCAGCTGTAGTATTGCTCATGTAACTAAAGATGTAACTGCCTCGTTGGTCTAGTGGTCGCATAGCGCGTCTGCCGTGCCACGGGTCTTGGTTTCGATTCCCGGGCCAGGCCGAAATCGCTTTGTGGATTTTAGAAGCTTTCAAAAAAGCAGCCTGGAGTTCGGAAGTTGGTGGTTTACACCCCCGTACCTGGGAGGGCACGTAAAGCCATCGTCCTCGATTGTTACTCAGTAGCAGTCGTAGTTATAATTCCACGTCAGAGGCCGTCAGGCGGATTTAAGAAAACTCTGACACTAGGGCTTGTCAGGTGATTAAACCTGCAGCTCACTCTATAAAAAGAAGAACTAAAGATATTTACTACAGTAAGTTAAGTTTCCAATGTAAAAAATAGTAGTGTAGGGGTTTTTTTACCGTCGGAACTACAAGTTATGCAACATGAGAATTCAACCGCAAAAAAGTCAGTTTTCACAATTCGAAAACAGTTTAATAAAACTTCTAAGTTAGAAGGGACCCCATCCATAATACGAACATTGAACCTTTTAAAAACTATGACAATAAAAAAGATATATTTCCTTAGAAAGTTCGGCGATAAACGTGTAACATGTAATTGGCCGAAAATTTATGTGGCGTTCGGGACACTTCGGGGCTCTTCGCGTGGAATCGGAAACTTGAACATTGAGTCCTTACGCAGTTGATAGGACTTTGTCGCAGTTAAATTGACTGTTTTTATTCGTTTTTTGGCAATAATATCGTTGTTTTGGATACATTAAGCTTTATTGTTATTCTAGTTAATGTCGCATGAAACGTTTTCTATGATTTTTATGAACTGCCCTACATGGTTATGGTAAAAAAGTTCAAAAGTTATAAAAAGTTCATATTATATTCTTAAAAAATGTAACTTCATAAGTACATATCGTTAAGTATTTGTGAAACCTATTGATTCGAGTAATCTACAATTTTATTTATTTTAACCACAAATGCCTTTATATAGAAAATTGTTTTTTTTTCTCCGATACATGTACCTTTATCGTTTTTGATAATCTTCACTTACTTACTCGTATATTCTCATTTAACACATTGAAATGCAACAAGATAGATCTATAACAATATATCATCACATCATAATATTATAAAACAAAATCGTATCAGTCTGTCTTGACGATAAACTTAAGAATTACTACACGGATTTTCGTTCAGTTTTTATCAAATACGAGTAAGTGCTTCTTAAGAACCGTTAAGATAGGTGTATTTTTCTCAGGCGCAACCGGGGTAGGTCGCCAGTCTAGTAAAATTTAAAACAGAATTAACTTCATTAGCATTCATAATCATCATTCTCTTTAAAAGAAAATCTGAAAACAATTATTATTCATCGCAGCAGACATTTTATAAAAATTAACTTCGCAATTAGATTCAAAAAGGTCTTAAATCTTTGAAACCACGTTAATAACAGTTAATAAGCTCTTATCATAAATTATTATTTGTAATTCTAGGCTTTTTTCATTTATAAATTAACTTTTCAGGTTAGTATATCTTTCTTAACATAATAATAAAGAGGAGTGTAAAGATCGCTATATGTGTTTATGTGTCTGTCTGTTTATGCCATCGTACCTCTTAAACTAATGAATCGATTTGGATGCATTTGTTTTTAAACGAAACCGATTTTCCATCGGTAATTTTTAGATATGTTTCATTACAATCGGCGCATCCATTTTAATATTATTAGCTTATTTGTCAACAGCAGCAAAGACCTCATACAGCAAATACGTACTTACTTTTCTTTCAAGCAATCTAAGCTAAAATTTTATTTTCCTTAATAAAGTTGTACAAAGAAATGAAATATAGAGCTTTATAATGTCATCTTAACGTAATATTCTTAACTTAATTCTTGTAAAATACTGTATTACCAAAAAGCCGACTTGTATAATGATTTATTAAGCCACATATATTATTATGCTAACGAAAAATCTCTCATGTTAGACGTACTAAGTATGTTTTACGTCGCTTTGTT
Organism: Heliothis virescens; assembly: GCA_002382865.2. Lineage (NCBI taxonomy): Eukaryota > Metazoa > Arthropoda > Insecta > Lepidoptera > Noctuidae > Heliothis > Heliothis virescens. The sequence continues at coordinate 3,296,759 of NWSH02000571.1, forward strand.
ACAACCTTCTTGAATATTCCTTGTGTTTGCTTGCTATACATATTTAATTTAGTATTTCTTTATGCCTTTTGGTGTAGTCGTTAGCTACGTAGGTATAGGTGTAATCTACAAGATATTTTTTAAGTGTAGTTAAGTTTTTTTATTCTCAACTAGCTGTTTTCTCGTGGTTTCACATGCGTCCCAGGTGAACATCTACGCATACCCGTATAGTGTAGCTTTCAAAAATTTAAAAGAAAATCAAATCGGTTCAGTACTTTCGGAGCTTTTAGGGTACAGACGACTGCAGGTCAACGTATACGAATCTGTCAAATTTTGACAATCAAACATTGACCTACCCCCATTGCGATAAGGTTGAAAATGTATTGCAGAAATTAGACAGATTATGGTAACTTGATGTGCTGTTGTCTGTACAAACAGATTTTTTTCCCTCTTTGTTATATACATTAGTATAGATAATACAAGTTTAAGCATGTTCCTACAGAAGATGTCAATAGCCTTTTATAAGCCCAAAAAGAATTCAGCAGTGGAACTCAAATGCCTTAAGAAAGCCTCCAAAACGTAACAACATTTCAAACATCAAGATCCAATAAGCTTATTTGTCGACCCAAGCGTCCGTCACAAGTATTTTCAAAAACCTTTTCACCTTCCAAAGTTCACGTTCAATTTAAATCTCATCTCTCCAATTCTTTTATTTCCATTGACAACACGGCCCATTAAAATCAAAATAAGAAAAAAACATTTCAAAAGATCTCAACCCAAAAAAAAAATATTTTGCCAAAACCGCAAATTATTCTTTTCATTTTGGACCTGAAAGCGAAATAATAAGCTTTTGTTTAAGTCAACAAAGCTTATAAAGGTGTTAATTCAAGAATGAGACCATTTGTCTGGACGGAATTACAATTCTAAATCTGTCACCCCATAAAGATATTACGGTTATAATCTGTAATTCGAAGACATTTTAATGTTCTAATTTAACTCTTAGGGATTACAGATTAGGGTCTAATTTGCAATTTGCTTAATGGGATTGTAACAAAGAGCTTGTACAATAGATTGCTAGTTTGTGTGTAGGAAGAGATGTGGAAATGTATAAGTTAAATGGTTGTGTGTTAAAACGGTTTGTTTCGAAAATGTTATAAATAATGCCTTGTTTTATAATGTGTATGGGTCTAAAATATCAAGTCTTGTGTACGTATATATTTTAATCCTTGGCATTCCTCATAAGTAACTCTACCTGATGGCGAAATTCCCATAAATATCCGTGCAGTACTTTTTGAGTTTACCTAACGCAAACAGACAAACAGAAGAAGAGAATGCTTTTATTTCGTAATAATTATGTAGTGGAATTAGAAATATATGGTTCCGATAATATTTGTTGTTGATTTAGTATGAAACTTGATACATTTAAAATATTACTCATCTCCAAGAGATTTCATTTTAAACCCTGTCTATCATAATTGGAAATTGTGATTTTTTTGGCAGTTTTGGGAATTCCTTGTAGAATTTCGTTATCATTTATTTTTTCAAACTTGTATTTAAAAAAAAAAGTTCAACCAATAACAAACACATGTCCCCAATCCAAAATAATAACCAAAAATATTTTCAAAATGGTTGCCATGGCCAAAAATTTCCATAGCATACAATTTTCAAGCTGGCAACACGAGTTTTACGACACTAAACCGTAGAACGTTGAGCTAGCGGATTATGGCGTATTTTTCTCGCAACAAAATTAGCAGTTGTTTCGCTACAAACTTAAGCTGTAAGGCGTGGCTCGTTTACAAGCGGAGGCGGAAGCGGGTGGACGAGAAGAATTTTATAAGGTTTCTGAAGTATGTAAAATCGTATGGGTTTGGGGAGGTAATTAGATTGATAGAAATATGAAGCAAAAATATTTTATTTTGCCTTTCAGTACCCGGGTAAAACACATATATATGCCTATAAAAATGCTTTAGCCCTTGCTTCCCAAGAGTGAAATCATTTTTAATTTCAGTACGGTAGTTTCGGAGCATTTATTAAAACAAACAAACTATATTTACGATATTTTCATATTCCTAGCATAATTTTTTACTCTAGATTTAAAAGGCTTATTCTCTCATTACTAACTAATTAAGGCAAGTATTTCTTGAAAGTATGTCGTCTACATTATTCCACTTTAACTCGACAGAGAACAGAGTAAATATGTCATACTGAATTATCTCAGAGCGTTTTCATTTCTTTGTTCTAGTTATTTCTTGAACAGTTTTAGTGAAAATTATTATAGATTAAGTTATTAATGTCACATTTTTATTGGTACCTATTAATTTTGAAGATCATTTCTTGTTGTAACTTCAATTGTCTCATATATGGTCTGAACGTTTTTTGATATAGTTGACAGTTGCTGTCAGTCAGTGCAAATTATATGGTGCTATCCCTTAAAAACTTACAGCTGTCAAATGTACCATGTAACTATAACGTCAACCGCACCAAAATAGCTGTCGAATCGTCAATGTAGCCATTACGTAGTGCATTCTCAAAGACAGCTGCAAACTACTGCTCAACACTGACATTGAACCAGAAACTTTTTAAAGCGAACTATAAACCTTGGAGGACAAGAATTGTATCCCTTACAATTCTACTTTATTTATAATTCCAATTCCAATGTAAACAAATTACCAACCAGACCAACCAAAAAAGACTTCACACATAAAAAAACGAACCAATTTTTTCCACTTGAACCAAAAACATTTCTAAATCACGGTCTCTCAGCAACTTACTCCAAGCTTACACGTTCGCAATATTAGGATTATGCAACTAATAAACGGGAGCCAAGCAAAAAATAATAAAAAAAAATCTTCAAGCGAAAATATTTTTAAAAAGCGTACCATGCCAAGTATTTTTATAAGTCCCACTCCTGTTTTGTTAGAGCGGAGAAAGGCAAAAAGAACTCTTTTTTTTTCATATTTTCCTGGTACTTTGCTGAGGGCGTTCTTATCCTGGTATCATAAAATGTAGGATAAAGTATTTTAATTATGTGAATGCGTTATTATGTGGTATGTGATTTTTTTTACAACACGTGTGCTTTCTCAAAAAATACTACTGAAAGGCCTGTTTCTTAGGTAAAGTTTGAAACCTGAAAGATACTGCCATAGAAAAAGAGTTAAAATTAAAAACATTTCTTTGGCTTTAACTGTCAGATAGCTGTCTAGAACTTTCTTTGGAACCTGTGGAAATGGGGGTAGTTGTTATTTTTCTTAGCTCGATATTTAAGACAGGTAAAAATTGTTAAGCTTTTATGAAATCATGTAGCCAGTGATAAATACTCCCAACTCTTATGAAAAAAATACACACTAATAAAATACTACCTAACACACCGTAAAACACAAAAATAATTAATTTTCAGTAATATAAAAATACTACGCCAATAGTTGTAAATCCGAACCACAAACAAACACACAGTTCTCTATTACAAAATATCGTCTAAAAATCCAACAAATAGTTACCAATACAAAATAAACGAGTGTTAAACAAAGCGAGCTATTTAATTGAACCAGATTGAACCGGATCGGTCTGGATCGCAGCGCGGATAACCGGTTCGAACCAGGATTATTCGGAATACTGAACAATGGCTAAACGGTTTTAAATATTTTGTTTTTTCTTTTTTGAACTACATTTTTATAAGAATACTTATGGTTATGTTACACATACCTACTTTATTATTATCGCCTAATATTTACGAAATAATTTAAGATTTTATATTAGAGAGAGTATTAAATGTTTTATTAAACAACGTCTTTGTTATGCATTAATATCATCTGCCTAGCCTTTTCATGAACGAATGCAGATACATACCAATGTTTCACATGGTAGCTACTGCCTACCTGATTACCTGGGCAGCCTGATACCCCATTGAAAAGCGTGGTTGGCAGACTTTCTGGTTTTTGACTACCAGTACCACCTGCTAAAGATGTTCAGCTATGTGCTGTCAAGTCATGCCATTTTACAGTGTCTTCCAAAAGAAAAAGGTCACCCATCGATGCATCGACCGAATCAAACGTTTCTTAACTTTATGATCGATCGACTCATGACTGTTATATAGTCACGAGCTTCCCAAATAATTAAAACAAATATAAAATTCCGTAATCTATAATATTCCACAAAATAACATCCACATTATGTAATAACTTACATATATATTCTTATACAAATATTGTTATAGCTCGCCAATCAGACGTATGTTACCGTGCATCGCTAATTAAGCCAATAAAGAATTTAACATTATTATATGCAAGCTTACTACTCTGTTGATTTTTGTATAATCAAGTAATGAAGGCAATTCTTTTGAATGCGATGTTTTTTCGGTGATTTTAGTTTTTATTAAAAAAATCTGTTTTCCCTGATGTTTCGCTATAATTTCACGTGTAATTAAGTCAGTATATACCTAACGTACAAGTAAAATATTTAAGAGAAAACATGTATAATTAGAACTTTCCGAAAATTATAACTAACAAAATTAGTTATCGTTGACCTCTAGCCCAAACTTCTCATAAAAATTTAAAAAATATGGAGTCGGAATCAAACAGAGCCTCAAATATATAAAAATAATCATAACCATCACTTTACCCAAAAACCGTTACCCAATCATTCCTCAAAATAACCGGTCATTTTGTTTCCAGATCATGCATCGGCGATAGTGGGTACGACAGCACGCCTGCGATGCCGCATCGACGGGCGCTCCTGCGGTGCCATGCACAGCATTAAATGGTATAAGTCGGAATCCCGGCTTTACGTGTACTCTATATCTGGGAATACGGCTATAGACCGGCCTGAAGGACCTATGAAAGACAGGTGAGGTTTTTAATAATGTAATAATATTGGTTTTCTTTTTAAATTAAGTCTCAGGTACATATGTGCAGTCCTTTTTTTTTTTTTTTTTTTTTTTTTTTATATCGATGGGAAATCATCAGTATGACCCCTCCCGCTGTGGGTGACAGCGGAAGGGAGTGTCAGACTTTTACTGACTAAAACCCACCGTGTTCCTTCGGGAGCCCTTTGTGTGCCAGGGCCGCGGTAACTCTTTCGAACAACCCGCAGCCCCGACGGGCTCTGGCCCTAGTGGGCCCCGCAGGGGTTAGTGGGCCCCGCAGGTGCCCACTAACCCCTGCGCTGCACTAATGTGCAGTCCTTGGTTATTATTATTGCGCAAGAAACAGTTACCTAATTTAGCTATGTAATACAATAAGTCAAACTGCTGGATCCGTTTTAGTCGTGTATTATGTCGGATGTGTTATACTACAAAATTGCAAAGGTTTGACAGTTGCCCGACTATTAACGACTGCAACTGTACAGTAAACTAAAAAAAATATTTAAACTACAAAATAAGTTTAAATAATATTTTGATAAACCCAACTAAAGTTAGTTTTTTATAACCTACAGCTATCAGACAATAACAATACATACAATGGATTGGACTTAGATGGGATCAAACTTCATAACCGAGAACGATTTTATCCATACGTGCCACAATATAACCGATAAACAACCTTAAAACCGAAATCACCACAAAATAAACAACTCAACTAAAGACCTCGTGACGTAACAGCTATTGTTCATAATGCCCGCACTTTTTTTTTTTTTTTTTTTTTTTTTATTTATTTATCAATAAACATTTACCATTACAGGCTAACCCAATGCGATAAATGCCCCTATTAACTATTATTATTTATACTTTTAACTAATCTATCTATAACTAATGATGAACAATGCATTTCTTGTGAATTCACTCAGAGAACAATAAAATATATCCGTATCACTCGCTATGAGGTTGAGCGTGCGGAGCGCACGCGTCAGTGGCGCCTCCCTTAGCAGGTTGGTCCGAGCGCGCGGTTCCACTAGCAGTCGTGGCTGACGTCGTCGCCACACGTACCTGTCCGGAACACACAGCCTCACCTGCCCGAGAACAACTGCATTATGTACCTTTCCTCTTAATAATTTAAATATATATGAGGCTAGTGCCAGTTCCCTCCTAACCCTCAACTCGTTGTATCCCACCATCCCTAAAATAAATAGCGTAGGATACATTAACGGGTAAAAGGGATAGACTCCGTAATAGCGCATATATAAATATCTAATAAATTTATTTTGAACCTTCTCCAGCATGAGACTATATTTAGTTTCATGCGGAGCCCAGATGACTGCGTTACATTCTAACTGGCTCCTCACCAATGCATTATATAATGCTATAATAGCTTTTACATTCGTGAATCCTCGGACCGTACGAAGCACGAAACCCAAATTTCTGTAAGCCTTTTTACAGCTTCGTGTGATGTGATCACGAAAAGTCAAACCGGTGTTAAATCCTACCCCCAAGTCCTTGACTTCTGTTACCCGTTCCATAGGCAGTCCATCAATGTAGTAAGTGTGTAAGATGGGCTTATGTGCGCGAGAAAAAGTGATGGTAACACACTTTGAGCTATTAAACTGCAATAGGTTTTCCTTGCTCCAACTCACTACCCTATCGATGTCACCCTGTAGCCTGACACAGTCATCTCTACTGTTTACTGCGAGTCATCTCTACTGTTTACTTACCGGCTATTGTGCGAAATGACACCAGCGATACGTCTCTGTCTTGGCACATTTTGTGAGAAAATATAGCATTGTCTTATTTCAGTGGAGATGGCAAACTCTAGTGCTATGAAATTTTGCTGAAAATAGTGCAATATTTTTGTTGAGATATTTTGTAGGTGTGAAGTATTGAATTGGAATTCGAAATGGTCAACGTAATTATGTCAAACCCGCTTCTCGTGGAAACGACTGATCGTGCCCGGGTAAAAAGTATCCTATGTTATTCTAATGTTTAAGTTATGTTGATACAGTTTCATCAAAGTCCGTTCAAACAGTTGTGGTTGGAAAAGTATTAAATATACACATACTCGCTTCACCTTTATAATATGTACTAATGTGATTAAGTAAACATGCAGTTGCTTTTTTAAATATTAACCTTTACATATTAGTAATTTTATATATAATACGTGTCCTATTGACGGATGTAAAGTCCAAGCTTCGATATTCAGGACTTTGAATTCATAGAAAATGCTGACATTCTAGTATTGTGCCTAGTTTCAATAGGCATTTCTTCTTACATATGGGACTTTAAGCCATAATTTACGGTACGGTTGAAGATTTACGATATTTCTGCATAATGTCATGTAAGAGATAGAAAATACCTCCTATTTTCATAATGAATGCATTCATACTTCAGTTCCTCACTAAGTTAGGTCGTCATTCCGTCAGTTTGTACTGAAATCACAAAATACATTTAAAATTAAAGATGTCCCAACTATCAGTAACAGCTGATCACATTTATATTTCAACAAATTAGTCTAGACACCCTTTCTGTTGCCCATCGGAACACACATATCTATCAACTACAAGTACAGCTAATACACTGTATTTGCAACCTTATTCCCAAGCAATACGGTAGCGTCGAAATGCAAACTAACTTTGTCCAATCGACCTTCTTACTGGACATACGTAATTATCCTCACGGACACAGCAGACGAATTTAAACCTTAATTAACAAGAAATAAGGTGTCAATTTACATTTCGTGTACCACACACGAGGTAAATCAATACTCCCAAATTCAATCCTTATTTCCATATACGTAAGGTGCATATAAAGCGTTGATAAGTTTACCTTGCTACTGGTTTGTAGGACACTCGATTTTGGTCTTTATTTGTATGGTGGTAAAGTGCAAGTGAAGTGCAAGTAAATTGGTTGTTCGTATTCACTGTAAAACTAATTGAATTCACAATGAGCACAAAATGGCGGAGTTATTACGTGTTCGAGTGAATTTTTAAATCTCTGAATTGGTATCGTATTACGATCGGAAAGGTTTTCTTCAGTTTTTTCCAGGAAAAGAGAAAAAATATGAAATTTTCCATCTTCGTTTCTAATAGAAAGTTATAGATGCTTCATTAGTTTCGATTCTAGGAATAATCTTGTTATGCGCAGTTTTTAAACTGGTACCATTTATTTTGATATTAGATATTTTAATATAATATAATTTTCCAGCTTCTGTTCATATTTATAAATGTAGCTATTCATTTCTGAAGAATTCCACGTAATTGATATTTTTCATATGAATATAATTAAATATTTTCGCTAGTAATTTGTTCCCGGTAGATAGCTATTTTCTCTTTCATACAAAGAGCCATTTATTAGTAGTTGCCCAGGTAACTGGACTGAGTAAGTCTGATAAGTCGTAACTCCATGTAAAATACTGGTAGTCAGCTAAAACCGGGTAAAATGGGCCCAACTATGTACTGAGAAGAGGCAAGGCAGGTGATATAATAGTTTGATGTACAACATCACCACCATGACATAAATCTGTCAAGTAAAATTAGTAGCAACAGAACTCCTAAAGATAAAATCCTCATTCAGAATGAATGAATGAACAAATGATTAATTCTCCCTTTTATACTAAAAGAAAATCTTGAAGGAGATTAATCAGAAGGCAATAAGAATTGCTGGTATATCGACACGTAATCCGGACGATCGAAAAAGATGGGACTCTGAGCTTTTGGGAGAGGTCATAGTGATAGCGGGCAGCGACTAATTAAGTATGCAAATATTTTATTGCCCCGATAAGTTCACAAACCTAGAAAACTCTGGTTTCAGTTTTCATTAATTGTCTACAAACAGTTGCTAGCATGGAATGGTAATAACACTTTCACGTTCTATGTAGCGGTAGTTCAGATAGGACTTGTTGGTGAAATTCATGAAGATTGTCGAAGATGTAGGTAAAATTATAAATGTGAGGTAAATAACAGAGATAAAGACGAAGGTTTGACATACTTTTCTAGATGAAGGGTACAACACGGTGTATAACAAGGCTGTTTTGTGAACTTACACAAATATTATTTTTTTGACATTGATTAAGAACCTCAACTGGTTATATTTTTTAGACTGTTAACCTTTATACAGATTAATTAATAGAATTGTACAAGGCTTATTAAAAATCGCTGTCGCTTCGCTTATACAACGGAACCTCGCCTTATATAGGATTTATTAACGAGTGATAATGGAATCTGTGCTCAATGTTGACGTCATTTGGCATTAAGTGGGTTTTCGCGCTTCACGGGAAGAAACCTTTTCACTGCAGTTGGCATATTAATTAAATATTGATGAGGTTGTGTCGGTTTGTCTGTCTTTTGATTGAATTTTTAGTGTTTTAGTCCCAACAGCTTAGTTGGTTTAAAAAAAATGGTAGATTGAAATTTTGCATTGTACCGACAAACAATTTTTTCTCCACTTTTATAAAATTCACATAGACAGAACTACGAATTTATACAAATATCTGCTATCTTTAGAATAATAATTTATAGAAATGAAAAAATAAAGCCTTCACCATACCATTTTGAGAGAGTTCATAGTCATATAGAGTGGGTGTGCTCGTAAATAACCTACGTTTTAATTCACTATGTCTGCCGCATCATAATAACTCACCACCCACCTCAGCAATGTAATAGAACACTAATAAACATACATACATACATTTTCACAGCCTCCATACATATACGTGACACCAAACTGATCACGTACCGTATTACTACGTCGTAGCCGTAGCGCTACGCCGTAGATCTCGCTACGCCGTAGCTCTGAGGTTACATTTAATTCGAGTCAATTTAGATTTCTTGATACTGTAGCGATTGCTTTACCGACTTTTAATAAGTGCTTTGAGGACAAAAGGATATTTCTTATATCAAATTATAATTTGGTAGACGTTCTCTCATAAATATGTAGAGGTATAACGCATTTTTATTAAATTTCACTGGAGGCTTTTGTCTAGATATATTTAGGTAATTTCTTTGCTGTCATTATTTTTGACTGATCTAGGCTCAAAAGGAATATGAAGGTGACATTTTCGACCGTAGCTGGTATGTTTTTATCAAGATGTTAAAGTTAATTAAAATAAAGTATTTGATTGATTTAATCTCTTAGGCATTTAGTTTGAAATTGATTAGTTTAGTACAAACACAGACTTTTGAAATTAATTCCAGTTAAGAAGATGTATTTAATTTTAATACAAAAATTATAAAAAATATATTTAGGGTAATCTCTAGGTAATATTTTTAATAACACCTTATTCACATAAGTTAGTTTTAAATAAATTAATGGTTTATATTATGCACCATAACTTTAGTATAAAAATATGCGTTAAAAAAATTGCCATTGCATTTTCTGTGTGGGAAATTAAAGAATCCTAGCAATTCAACCTTTTTTTTTTTAAAGCTAACAATATTCTATATTTAAAAACCCAAGCTAGCATAATAGTAGAACTAGGAAATTCAATAAAAAACCTCAACTCACTGAAAAAATACTTAAACCTCTACAATTGTGAGTTAACGTAAATTACAGGTGCCATAATAGAGGGGGATTGCGGTAAAGCCTGAATTTTTAATAAAGCCTTAGCGAGAATACAAGTGACAAGCCTTCGCTGTGATATTAATAAATCTTTTGTCGTTACTGGTTTGTCTCTTATTCTGACATTTATACTTTACCTACCCTCCTTGTAATACGGTTAAAAATGTTATTGAAGCTTAAATGTAAGCACCATGTATTTATAATTACAATGAATGTGAAAGAAATTAAGTCTGTGTGTTTTGATATATTGTGGGATAGGACAATCTACATAAAACATTATCAGCGACTGCTGAAAGTCACAATTATTTCAAATCCAATATATGATTAATAAGTAGCATCTGCTAACGGTTTCACCTGCACTCCATGGGAACAACTCGGTGCACACAGATAAAAACAGCCCATAACCTTTCATGTTTAATGAGCTATCTAACACTAAAATTTAAATCGCACCACTCGTTCTTAAGATAAGCGTGTTTGAGCAAACTAACTCTGCAAAATATTGGAATAGATTAGTCTTTTACTTACCCACTGCTTAGCACAAGCCTTTTCACATAAGTAGAACCAATGAAAGTTAACAAAATCAAACACATCAAGCAAAATCTCGGTTCTACTAAGATACACCTCTACTTAACCCCCAGAGGGAAACAGGCGTCATGTTATGTAACATAACTTCAGTAACTTGATAACATAACACGAATTACAAGCTAACATAGGCCGAACAATCTTTGACAAAGTTCCAACTTGAACATAGGCGACGATTAAGTTCAACTAAGTTACAACACCTGATTTAAGGATTACAGAGTTACTTAGTCACGCCTGATTTGCCTAGGCACATAATAACTAACATGATCTAAACTTGCAGTTTAAAGTTTCCAGTTAACTGCATCGGTAACAGTTTAATAAGCTTATTTTAACTCTGTCGGCAGTTACAAAGCTTTCTGGAGTTAACGTCGTTACTATGGAATTAACTGGTAAAATCAGTCAGCTAGTTAATTAATCCGGAATATTAATTTTGTGTTGGCGGGTTTTTGTACTTAATATATTTACTTTTTGGAACTGCTTTAAAGGAGAAGAGAGATTGGTCCGTATTAAAGGGTAGTAGTGAGTTCATATTTTAGTTTTCGGTATTGAAGCCAGAGAGAAGGGTCGATCACGGAAAACTAGACTTAAAATCGTGTAAAAATCACAGTAATAGTATCATTGCAAAATGAGGTTACTAAAATGGTACTTATCATAAAAAGTTAATGCGTAAGTAATTAGTAATATTTCATTTTTTTATAAACCAACTTACATAATTATCTTCTCAAGAAAAATACATGATGTGGTGAAGAGCCGGCGTTTTGTGGGCTGTTTTTTTTGCCTTCAATGTGACAATTTTCAGCCTACTTTAAAAAAATACTTTTTATCTTTTACACAAAAAATAGACATTATTTTACCATAAGACACTTCCAGTACCAAAACCTCCACGCAAGTGAACTCACTTTTGCGTAGTCCGTTCATCAAACACCTCCAATCAAATATGAAAGTACCGTACGCCAAATAAAGCTTACTCCACAATAGCAGTGGGCCTTAATTGGGCACAGTTTGGCGGTAGCGCTAATTAGCCTATTCCAGCAAAGTTGTAATCACTATTTAAACCTTAAAGTTGCAACGAGTTCTGCTTACTGATAATTTTATAACGTTTGCACTGGATTAGAGATATTGTTATTATCAAATTAAGAGGGGGTTAAAGCCTGCATTTTGGGGTTGTTTCGACTGTAATTTTAGCTTTTCCTGGAAATACAGCCTTAATGGAAGCGTGGTAAAGTTTTGGATAAGAACAGTTAACGCGAAAGTTTGGTGATATTTAATTTTAATTTGAATGTTTGTATGCAATGGCAGTTTCAATTGGCTTTAGGACTGTATTATATGAAATTAAGACTATTTTATTGTTTGAATTTACTTGCGTAACTTTCAATGTCAAGCAAAAGTTATTTTTTCTTCAGAGTCCTTTAAATATAGACACAAAAGCTGACTCAAGAAAAAAAAAATAATTAAACAAATAAAACGTAACATGAAAAAATACGAAGATTCACAAAACAGAACAAATACCATACATCGTACCATCACTTTTAATCCAAAAGGACACCCAACCGACTTGATTAGTTCGAAACTGAACCGAGCTTAAGCACCGGTGTATAAATCTGCAGTAAATCCGTTTTGGAGCGAAGCTTGCCTACCCACTACTTCCACCCACAACGTTGTACGTTGATTTGTACCGGTCGTTAAACGTTTTTGGAGCGTAATGGCACTTGCATGTGGGTCATACTGATTTCGGTTGTCCGATGGGATGGGTTAAGTGGTATTCATGGCAATGATGTATGTAAATGTAATTGTTTTGCGTTTTGTAATTATTATTAGTTTTGTTTGTTTGTTTGTTCAGAAAGAGAGATGAAAGCTAACATCATTTTATAGGTATAAAAGTTCAGCCTATAAAAGTTTATAGTATGCACTAGCCGAGCAACCAATTTAAATAAAAACAATAATTTTTCAAAACAAATTTTACGCCAGAACATAACATACTTCATAAACGCACAGCCAGCCAACAGTAATTACATTACTAACTCCATAAACGTCAACAATATGAAATATTAAATAAACATAAATCTCAACTAGCATAGCTTCAGTTATGCATAAAAACTGCATAAGCCGCCATTTTTATTGCACCCGGTTTTACTGGCACATAAATATGAACCGCTTTGCGTCGGTTCGAACCGGTTACAACTGGTTATGACCGGAGTGCTGCCAGTTTCAATATCGCCGTTTGAGGTAAGCGACGCTGGTGGATGGAAGTAGTATAGGTTAGTTTATCGTGATGGGATAGATATCCTATTTTTAGCAGTGAGATATTCTGTAATGTACAGACAACAGCAGGTCACGGTACCCGAATGNTAACATAGGCCGAACAATCTTTGACAAAGTTCCAACTTGAACATAGGCGACGATTAAGTTCAACTAAGTTACAACACCTGATTTAAGGATTACAGAGTTACTTAGTCACGCCTGATTTGCCTAGGCACATAATAACTAACATGATCTAAACTTGCAGTTTAAAGTTTCCAGTTAACTGCATCGGTAACAGTTTAATAAGCTTATTTTAACTCTGTCGGCAGTTACAAAGCTTTCTGGAGTTAACGTCGTTACTATGGAATTAACTGGTAAAATCAGTCAGCTAGTTAATTAATCCGGAATATTAATTTTGTGTTGGCGGGTTTTTGTACTTAATATATTTACTTTTTGGAACTGCTTTAAAGGAGAAGAGAGATTGGTCCGTATTAAAGGGTAGTAGTGAGTTCATATTTTAGTTTTCGGTATTGAAGCCAGAGAGAAGGGTCGATCACGGAAAACTAGACTTAAAATCGTGTAAAAATCACAGTAATAGTATCATTGCAAAATGAGGTTACTAAAATGGTACTTATCATAAAAAGTTAATGCGTAAGTAATTAGTAATATTTCATTTTTTTATAAACCAACTTACATAATTATCTTCTCAAGAAAAATACATGATGTGGTGAAGAGCCGGCGTTTTGTGGGCTGTTTTTTTTGCCTTCAATGTGACAATTTTCAGCCTACTTTAAAAAAATACTTTTTATCTTTTACACAAAAAATAGACATTATTTTACCATAAGACACTTCCAGTACCAAAACCTCCACGCAAGTGAACTCACTTTTGCGTAGTCCGTTCATCAAACACCTCCAATCAAATATGAAAGTACCGTACGCCAAATAAAGCTTACTCCACAATAGCAGTGGGCCTTAATTGGGCACAGTTTGGCGGTAGCGCTAATTAGCCTATTCCAGCAAAGTTGTAATCACTATTTAAACCTTAAAGTTGCAACGAGTTCTGCTTACTGATAATTTTATAACGTTTGCACTGGATTAGAGATATTGTTATTATCAAATTAAGAGGGGGTTAAAGCCTGCATTTTGGGGTTGTTTCGACTGTAATTTTAGCTTTTCCTGGAAATACAGCCTTAATGGAAGCGTGGTAAAGTTTTGGATAAGAACAGTTAACGCGAAAGTTTGGTGATATTTAATTTTAATTTGAATGTTTGTATGCAATGGCAGTTTCAATTGGCTTTAGGACTGTATTATATGAAATTAAGACTATTTTATTGTTTGAATTTACTTGCGTAACTTTCAATGTCAAGCAAAAGTTATTTTTTCTTCAGAGTCCTTTAAATATAGACACAAAAGCTGACTCAAGAAAAAAAAAATAATTAAACAAATAAAACGTAACATGAAAAAATACGAAGATTCACAAAACAGAACAAATACCATACATCGTACCATCACTTTTAATCCAAAAGGACACCCAACCGACTTGATTAGTTCGAAACTGAACCGAGCTTAAGCACCGGTGTATAAATCTGCAGTAAATCCGTTTTGGAGCGAAGCTTGCCTACCCACTACTTCCACCCACAACGTTGTACGTTGATTTGTACCGGTCGTTAAACGTTTTTGGAGCGTAATGGCACTTGCATGTGGGTCATACTGATTTCGGTTGTCCGATGGGATGGGTTAAGTGGTATTCATGGCAATGATGTATGTAAATGTAATTGTTTTGCGTTTTGTAATTATTATTAGTTTTGTTTGTTTGTTTGTTCAGAAAGAGAGATGAAAGCTAACATCATTTTATAGGTATAAAAGTTCAGCCTATAAAAGTTTATAGTATGCACTAGCCGAGCAACCAATTTAAATAAAAACAATAATTTTTCAAAACAAATTTTACGCCAGAACATAACATACTTCATAAACGCACAGCCAGCCAACAGTAATTACATTACTAACTCCATAAACGTCAACAATATGAAATATTAAATAAACATAAATCTCAACTAGCATAGCTTCAGTTATGCATAAAAACTGCATAAGCCGCCATTTTTATTGCACCCGGTTTTACTGGCACATAAATATGAACCGCTTTGCGTCGGTTCGAACCGGTTACAACTGGTTATGACCGGAGTGCTGCCAGTTTCAATATCGCCGTTTGAGGTAAGCGACGCTGGTGGATGGAAGTAGTATAGGTTAGTTTATCGTGATGGGATAGATATCCTATTTTTAGCAGTGAGATATTCTGTAATGTACAGACAACAGCAGGTCACGGTACCCGAATGTGTCAAATTTTACCAGTCAAACATTAACCTACCTCTATTGTGATAAGGTTGAAAATCTATTGCAGAAATGTGACAGATTGTGGTAACTTGATGTACTGTCGTCTGTACAATACATGCACAGAAAATCAGGATTTTATCAAGGTTTTGATACAGGGGCAGATTAAATTGTAAAAACAATTGGATTGACAACCTTAATATATAAAAGGATAAAAGCCTCAAGTTTCAGTAAGCATCTGCAAGTTAACTAAGTGAAACGAAACAGTGTTACTTATTACTTAAGTTACACAGAACCACGAAATGAAAACCCAGTTTTCATCCTTAACATTTTCGTCGTCTGTGACCTCAAAACGCCACAAATACCACATCTCATTTTTAGTCCAAAACAGAATTGCCATATTATAAATTAAGTTAATAATACAATCACAATTTGGCAACACCAGAGGAGTCCAATTGGGACTCATTTGCATATTCCATGCACTATATTTCGTTCATCCAGTTTAATGGGTAGTTGGAAAACTATGCCGTGAACGAGTTACTGACTCTGCCCACAGGTCAAATTGAACTTGTAGTCTATTTTGCATATGAAGCTGTAATATACCTAGATTTTTATCATCAATCTCTTCTCCAGTCTTTATCTTTGATATTACACCTGCAATTTCAACCGAGTCCCGAAAGAAACTATTTTCCGGACAGGGATAGTGGTAGCCCTAGAGTTACTTAAATATTATATTACTGACAAGTTTCATCAAAATCCATCCATCACTTTTTGCGGGAAAGTATCGGATGTAAAATCAATATCCATAAACCCATCCACCGTCATTATATAGCAGATTGATGAGAATTTTTAAGTCAAGACAAGTTTTGAAACAGCTTAGATTTAAAGTCAAAATCATTTACTGAAAGTAAGCTAATTAGGTTAGCACTTTTTCACGTCAAAATTAACAAAGAACAGTACTCCCAAAAGCGCCCTTTCACCACTTTATAGTACAAAATGATCAATCATAATACTTCGTCAAACTTCAACGTCCAACTAAAATACCAGCACATATCAAACCAATTACACCATACTTGATATTTCTCGTTCCAAAGCAGAGCCTACTGTCCGAGCACAGCCTCCCAATAGCCCTATTTTCAGCAACAAACAGCGCATACCGTCCGTTATTCGGTACAATGCAGGGCGCTCAATTAACCGCACTGACTAGCTATGGGGAATTTTCGATTCGAGTCAGTGGTTCTCAAACATGACGGTTTGATGGACCCCTTGTGGGTGCGTTTGACGGGGTGATGAGAGAAATACAGGCTATTTGTGGTAATTTTCATTGTGGATGGACATGGTGAACCAAAGAAGATTGTGAGAGGAATCAGCACCTTTCCTCTCACACTCTTTTTTCTAAAGAGTCATACAGAAAAATTGGAAAAATATTTTCCAGTAATCCAAAGTAGATATAAACTAATACATAAAGAAGTGTATACAGTTTTCGCTCTTTGCTGTGCCAAAATACTTGCATGGTATGCGACAAAAAGCTGAATTTTGTTGCCTGAAAAATCCTAAGATTTTCTTAGAAATTTTTTTCATCGCACATCTAATATCAGCCAAGTCAAAATCATCAACAACAAATATTAGCTCAACGCAGCCCACAGTTTGAGCATCACTGGTCCATCAATATTTGTTTAACTCAGCCAATAGTCTGCAAATAGGTCGGAGTACGTCACACGCGTTGATTTAGGAAAGTGGGCTAATTATGCAGCTGTTTTGCTTAATATTATACACATTTTGACTAAAATTACATAGTTGATTTTATTAGTGGTGATTTTAGCTAATGTATAATAATGTAAATAATTATAGCGGAAATGTACATGTTTAACGGAGCACTAGAAGTGGTTAGAATATTTTGATACACTTGCATCTCGTCAGGATATGAAATAATACCACAGTTACAAATCGTCAATAATCTAAAAAAATAATATTCAAATCGTCTATAATCTAAAAAAATAATATTGTAGTACTTCAATATCCACAAGGTTTACAATGGATTGTGCACCAACAAATAATATGTATTGCAGATATCATTTGCCTAGCCATGTTGGAGCCGGCTTCCAGTATTACTGGATGCATTTAGTATCAGCTATGTGACTAGTTGTCAGACCCACCAATTTAACGTGCCTTCCGAAGCACAGAAGCGCGAAGATTGGTTGAGGTGGCGTGGATCGACCACGCCACCTCAAAATAGTATCTTAGCCTGTAGATATGTAAATGTAAAGTATATTCAACATTATTATGTTATAATATTGGAAGCAGGAATACAATTACAATAGACTATGCGCAAGAACACTGCAATTACTGCATAATAACCCGATCGAATATCGAGAGAGGTAAACTGGAACAACATATACGTGTATACTATAATATTGTACATAATATAATAGTGATCGAGTCTTGAGATAAGGCCTTTGTTAAACTACACAGTACATGAAATAAGAAGTTATTTTTTTACTTCTCTTCTTATAATAATTGCAATAAATTGGAAACATTTTTTGTTTGTTTTTTTGTTAGTTTGATATGAAAAAATATTTCACTGTTGGGAAAAACTATACGCTATTCCCATATTATGTTATTTATTCGTTACAAGAATTACCCACGGTTCACGGGCAAAACCGCGGGTGGAGTCTAGTCTCAGCTACAGTCTAAGCAATCATAACATATTTATTTAACTAAAATAGGATTTTATATCTTATATGAGAGCTTTAGCATCAATTACTATTTTTATTTTTTAACAGACCAGAAAAAAATATTTTTACTAAAATAAACATTTTGCTAAAAAGTGGCGTCCATACTGTTTTCAAGCACGGCCGTTCCGGTTTAAAACCGCCCCGAACCGGAATGCGCTGGTTAAAACCAGTATTTTCCGGCCGGCCGCCCCGTATATTGGGGTCAAAGGGTTAATATTATTATTTACTTATTGCGGACAAAAAGCATCAAAATAATTTTCGTCCTTTTTTTACTTGGTAAAATGTTTTTACAGGCTCTGGTCTGTTTGAAGGTTGGTATTTTTTTAAATGCTCATGAATTTGTCTTGAATTACACTTCAGTTGTTTTTTGAAATGTTTTTTATTGGGCTTAGAATACAAGCCCTTTGATGAAGTGGCGAATCATCAGATGATGTCTCTCTCTTTGGGTGCAGCGTGAGGGAGTGTAAAAATTTGACTGACTCTTTACAATAATAATCCTATAGTAGAATATAAGCCTTGGGATTAAAGGTTTAGCTATTCATTCTTCGATAGGTTTACTGTAATTTCTTCAGGTCACAAGCACGTTAAGTTATTGGTTACAAAAGCCACCTAGAAAAAGCTTACTATCAACTCCAAGACCCATTTATCAAAGTCCAGAACCTCCTTAATATACTAACGCAACATCCGTAACTGACAGTTAACTTTCATATCCAACAGTTAACCTTTAACTTCTAGATATATACTGCGATGGAAATTGCATTCCGTTGCAAGCATTCTTCATACTGTATTTCATATCTGAGACAGAGGCGGACAGAGAATAATAGGGAAAATATTACATTTTTTGTTATTGATATAGTCAGTAATATTGCAATGCTGGGTATTTGTGTACTGAGTTTCTGAGTAGACCTATTTCATGTGAATGCTTTATTTACATTGATGTAAATATTCTTATGTATTATTTACTTTTCTGCATTGCAATTTTGTTTTAGTTGTACACTTTGTATTCGGAATATTGCCTAATATTGTGTACTAATTTTCGCCCGTGGTTTTGCCTACATCCCGAGGGAACTTTTTCCCGTCCACGGATAGGAATAAAAAGTCAATGTCCTTGTCCTAGTCTAGCTAGCTATCTTTTCGTTACTTTTTGGACAATTTGGTTTAGCCGTTTTTAAGAAACCGAGCACTTTCTTTGACAAGAAAATCTTAATTAACATTTAATTTTATTTTAGTTTTAACTTTGAGAATTGTATTGAGGACCACTTAACCATATCCCTATAAACTTAACTTTATGAGGACGCGGGTGAAACCGCGGTAAAACTAGCGTCAATAAATCTTGAACGTTTTAGCTGATTTCCATCCCAAAATTGTCAACTGGGAATAGGTTAGTCTTGCACAGGCGATAAGCAATAGCTTGGCAATTTGCCAGAACACACTGCAACGGAATAAATCTTTAGCCCACTATTTGCCAAACGTGTTTTCGAGGCGAGCTTTGGCACTAATTGTAGTCTTGTCAATTATAAATCGCGTATTAAGGTTAATGTGGATAAACTGCGGGGTTTTGCGACGTCAGTTGATTGAACGCATCATAATATGAATATACTGAAATAAGCTGTCAATACTGAGAAATTTAATTTATCTTTGCGAAAGCAAGATGAGTTGATTTAAGTTGCCATTTGAACTCTTTGGCAGTCATTAGGAGTAGTAAAATAGGAAGTCCACAAACAGTCTTACCAAAGGGGTTGCCTAGGTAACGAGGTTGAGGAGGTCAGATAGGCAGTCGTTTTATGAAAAACACTGGTACTCAACAGCATTTGATTAGACTACACTAGAGTACTACTTTCTTAACCCTTGAAATCACACAATCAAAAGGCTTATTGTGGCTTATTAGTTATTGTGCCCTCATATAATATTATTCAATGCATCACCCGATTTTCCTAACAAAACATAAGCATCAATAGAAACGCTAAAAGGTTCGATTTAAATCGTTGTCAAACAAATAATATCGGTTATTCTGTTCGCGTCCTAACTGTTGGTCGAAGCTTCGTGTTTGTAGTCACCCTTAGGGTGACGCTAAATAAATTTCAGTGGGGTGCCAGTTATGAGATTATGTAGACATGAATTTTGATTTTGACACCATTACCATAAAATTCGGTAGTTTTTTATGGAGATTTAAAGGCCTTGGATAGGCTGAGTGGTTTTTTTGGTACGTGAAATGAGGTAAGGTATTGTACAGACGACATCTGGTCAACTTACCTCAATCTGTCAAGTTTCTTCAATAGATTTTCAACCTTATCACAATAGCGGAAGGTCAAAGTTCGATTGGTAGAATTTGACAGATTTGGGTATGTTGACCTGCTGGCATCTGTTTGATAAAGCTATGAAGGGCACAGCTTGATTTTCTAGTAAAAAGTGTTTTTCTGACTATTTTTCTATTAAAGGGATAGTTAACAATTGATATGAAAGCTTAAAGACTTTAATGATTAAATTAAAATTAAATGCGTTTTAATTACACAAT
The DNA here is from genome assembly GCA_002382865.2 of Heliothis virescens. Taxonomy (NCBI): domain Eukaryota; kingdom Metazoa; phylum Arthropoda; class Insecta; order Lepidoptera; family Noctuidae; genus Heliothis; species Heliothis virescens. Next base: position 3,317,559 of record NWSH02000571.1, read on the forward strand.
ATTTTAATAAATGCATATTTTGTATCATAGTATAAGTATGTTATGTATAGTATATAGTTATGGTACTAACATGTGTGTGCTTTTAACTAACACAATAATTATTTTTTCCAGTTCTGAGCCTAATACAGGATCCAGGTAATGTATTTTTGCCAAGTACTCTTTTGATTATTATTTCATCCTTTTAGTTATTTATTTATTTTGATTTAAATAGCTATCTAGCAATTCCAATATTTGACATATACAACAACCTGTTGCTGGACCAGTGGAAGATATTAAAGTGAATGAAGTCAGGATGGCTGTCACCAGAATGAAAAATCATAAAGCTACTGGACCAGACGGAATACCCGCAGATTTGTGGAAAAAACTGGGACCCATAGGAGCCGAATGGCTAACGCTACTGTTCAACAGGATCCTCAATAGTAAAAAGATCCCTGAAGCCTGGCGACATAGTTATCTCCTCCCCTTTTATAAGAACAAGGGAGATGTAAGTGACTGCGGAAACTATAGAGGCATCAAGCTCACATCACATACCTTGAAAATATGGGAAAGGATTCTCCACAACCGGTTTCAAAGGCTTACAGTAATATCTGAAAACCAGTATGGATTTACGCCGTCACGATCAACTACAGATGCAATACAAACTACGCGAATCCTCATGGAAAAGGCACGTAGCAATCGTGAGGATCTACACCTAGTATTCATAGACCTAGAGAAGGCTTTCGACAGGGTGCCACGAAAACTAGTATGGCAAGCTCTTAGATCTCAAAAAATACCTGAGTGCTACATATCACTAGTACAGGATATGTATGAAGGTGTAAGAACGCGAGTGAGAAGCCTAGCTGGTACGAGCTGCCCCTTTGAGGTCAAGGTTGGCGTGCATCAAGGGTCTGCTCTGAGCCCGCTACTATTTAATATTGTCATGGATTACCTCACCAAAGACATTCAGTCCCCCCTACCATGGTGCCTGCTGTATGCAGACGATGTTGTCCTCATTGACAAATGCGCAGAACAGCTGCAACATACCCTGGAGCTATGGAGACATGCACTAGAATCCAACGGACTGAAGATCAGTAGGAGTAAAACAGAATACCTACCCTGCCACTATAGCCCGACAGAAATAACAGCACCTACAATTAACATCGATGGGCACCCAGTACCAAAAGTAAGCCAGTTCAAATACCTGGGCTCTGTCCTATCTGCGGATGCAAATGTGGATATGGACGTGACCCACAGGGTAAATATAGCCTGGCAGAGATGGAGGGCGCTCACGGGTGTGCTTTGTGACCACCGCATGCCCATAAAGACCAAAGGCAAGATCTACAAAACAGCTGTGAGACCTGCTATGATGTACGGTGCTGAATGCTGGTCGATCAAGCAAGTGCACGAACAAAAGCTCCACGTCAATGAGATGAAGATGCTGAGATGGGCGGCCGGTGTGACAAGACTCGATAAAGTGCGTAACGAACACATCAGAGGAAGCTACAAGGTCGCCCCCATTGCCGACAAGCTGAAGGAATCCCGCCTGAGGTGGTATGGGCACGTCATGCGACGCGATGAAGACCATGTCGTGAAGAAAGCTCTCGCCCTACCCGACAACAAGAGGGGCAGAGGTCGCCCGCTAGCTACTTGGTGGTCCACCATATCAAAGGATATGAAACAAGCCCAGTTGAACCAAGAGACAACCCAGGATCGATCGACCTGGCGCATGAAAACGAGGAGGGCCGACCCCAAATAATGGGAAGAGGCAAAG
>NWSH02000571.1:3323636-3335404 GCA_002382865.2 Heliothis virescens
GGCACCGACATCAAACCTATTATTTTAATAAACTTTTTATTTTTTACTTTTTAGTTTTGAAGTCGGTTTTTTTTTCATAGAATCAGAACACTTATCTAGTAGTTTCACAGTATTGATATTGAATAACTAAAACTATGCTATTCCCAAAATCCTAACCAAACACATTTTTTATTTCACAGTTACAAATAGCAACTTTGTTTTATGTTAAAATTTATATTTGTATGTTAATGTTAACTAGCTTCTGCCAGCGGTTTCACGAAGTTTCCAAGGGAAATGCTTACCGTATCCGGGTAAAAAGCAGCCTGTATTTTATTCTGGCATATAAGCTATATTACTGCCAAGTTTCATCAAAATCCATCCAGTAGTTTTTACGTGAAAGACTCACAAACATATATCCATAATACATCCTCACAAACTTCCACATTTACAATATTAGTAGGATGAGCAAGTATTATAGCCGTCGGCTGTACCCGAAATAATAAAGTTTATGCATTAGACCGGGCCCAATAACCGAGCCTAAATAAATAGTGGCGCACTGCCGGAATACTGAAGCGTAGCGCCGCCTGTGGCTTCCACCATTTTTATCACTTCCATACATATCGGATTGTTTTGATATGCTGAAATGATTGCTTAAGACTTATAAACCTATTCTTTAACATTTTTAACGAGAAAGTTAATAAATATCACAATTTACTTCAAGTTTTGATTTATTGAATATAGTGGGACAAAAAATCACATGAAGAAGTCGATGTCCTTTGCAAGGCTTTAGACTATCTGTGTATCAAATTTTGTTAAAAGTGGCTCAGTAGTTTTACATGAAAGCGTGCCAAACGAACAGAAAAACAGGCAGATAGAGTAACATCTGCATTTATAGTATTAGTAACAATATTATTGATAACATACTTCTCTATAGGCCTATTTATATGTTAAAAATAACTTAATATCGATATTTTTTAAGTTAAAACGTTTACAGTATTCCTTAAGCTATTTCATTAAATTCCATCATTGCTAGTGAACAATACAAAAACTTACCCAAACACAAAGATACAAAACTTCAACATCCAATACACAAAAGAACAAACATACATAATTAATCACCCGACATCGCTTACAAAAGATATCAGAGAGACCTCCGGATAGTTTCGCATCAAAAATGTAAATCCGTTATTGAAATATTAACCAAGTTGATATAAAAAGTTATAATGTATTCAATGGGAAAACTTGGGCGCGCAAGACGTAGTTTTGTCACAACTTTAAATTATTTAAGTTTTTATAAAGTTATTTTTTGTTCGTGTATTTAAGAAATGTTTTGATTTTGTGAAACTAGAGAAATTCCTCTTTATAACTACTAGCTTCCTCCAGCGGTTTTACCCGTGTCTCATTGGAACTACATCCAGGATATTAAAAAAACGTAGACTATAGCCTTCTTCACCATATGAGCTATCTAAAATATTTTTTTCAAATCGTATTCGTAATTCCCAGAAAATTTGCGCGTTCTAACAAACTCTTTAACTTTTTTTTCAGCTGAAAGATGTACTGGTCAAAGGCTCCGAAGTTCGTCACTTTGCTCGAACTTCAGCTACATAATTTTAGTATAGATTAAACAGAAAAATCTTAACTTTAATACTCAAAACACTTACATAAAACCACCAAAATGGCCAATAAACGCCACACAAAATGGACATCACATTCATACCGGCATTGCCAAAGTCCTCATAACCCATTCTCATAAGAAACCCATTAGAGCATGGTATACAATCGGCACGTTCGGCCGAAAGGACCCCAATGGCCAACAGGACCAAAATACAACAGTATCGCATTAACCGCCATATATATACTTATATATAAAACATATATGTATTTATACGATGTTTGGGTCAACCGATACTGAAAGCCTACATATTGTGTATGTTATATATTTTTTTTCCTATATTTTTTTTCAATAAAAGGCACTTTTTAGCTCGTGGGATTGTGTTTGGAATTTTTGATTTTTTGTATAGTGTGTAAAGCTCATGGCTTAGTAATAGCCAAAACGTAAAGCAACGTTTGGTGTTATTGGTCCGTGGATGAATGACCATCTTGTAATGACGAGTTCCTCTATTTTTCGGAAGGCACGCTAAATTAGTGGGTCGTGGCTGTCATTTGAATATCTTTGGCAGTCGTTACAGGTAGTCAGAAGCCGGAAAGTTCGACAACCAACGTATCAAGGGGTATTGGGTTGCCCAAGTAATTTGGGTAAGATCAACATAGTTTAGGAAAAGGCTCGCCAGATGAAATGTAATATGTGACCTACTTTAAGTAGCACACGTGATTTTTTTTACTTAATAAGTAAAATGTAAGTCGTGGTGGCATAGTGGGTAAAGCACTAACCTCTCAAGTATGAGTGTGTGGGTTCGTTTCCAGGTTTTTAAGTTTGTATGTACTTTGTAAGTATATCGCAGACACCAATGGCTGATAAAAGGTGAAGGAAAACATCTTGAGGAAACTTGGACTATAAGTCTGAAATCGCCAAGCCGCATTGAGCAAGCGTGGTGATTGACACTCAATCCTTCTCCTCGTGAGAGGAGGCCTGTGCCCAGCAGTGGGACGATAAAAAAGGCTAGTAAAAAAAAAGTAAAACGTATAATATACAAGCTGAATACATTAGCATAACTATGTACCTATATAAAAAACTTCTAAATGCACCAACCAGCAAAAAATACCACGGATATTTGATTCACCAACGAACTATTTCGCAATCCCTAAGATTTCCAGGTAGTCAGAAGTCTGAAAGTCTAACGACGGGTCTAACTTACTTCAGGAAATTGGTATTGCCAAGTAATTGGATTGCAGAGTCACGAGGCACTCTGTGAAATAATGATGTCTAACCGCATTTGATTAGACTGGCAACCCCAACAGCTATACTAATATATAAAGCTAGAGAGTTTATTGGTTTGTTTGAACACGCTAATCTAAAACCAGTGCTATTTAAAGTGTATGAAACTTTTCAACTTTTCAAGCATTTGAGAGCAAAATTTTGACCATAGCTTTCGAATATGAAAACATAATATTACGTATATTTAGAAACTATTTTCTAGATTCTGCTCTCAAATGCAAAAAGTTTCAAATGTATGTCTAGTAAATACAATTGCCAATTTATTAGCGTGTTCAAACAAACAATTATACTGTAACGCTCTAAAGACACTGAAAATGTCGAAAACTTTATATAGGTAGGTACTAGCTGTTTTTCCTCGGTCTCACCCGCGTCCTGGTGGAACTTCTCTCCGTACCCGGATAAAATGTAGCTTATGTTAAGTTACTAGGGGATAGTCTAGCTACCCAGCAGTGAAAGAATTTTTAAAATCAGTTCAATATTTTTTAAGCCATTTCGTTACAAACTGATATAGAAGCTATATAACTGCCAAGTTTAATCAAAATCCATCGCATTTATAATATCAGTATAAATCTAGTATAAACATTAAATTAAATTATATGAATATAATTGTATCACAGAGAAATAACACAACACACCATTTTACATGCGGGTGCTTATTTAAGCCCTTCCTAGAAGGACCAAAAGGGACTCTATAAATCCTAATTCTGTATATAGCCTCGGGTTTATAGCCTATCTTGTTATACGATATATATGTATATTGTATGTTTTGGAAACTAGATGTTTTAGAAGTGATTCTAGTCCTTTGAGGATTGGGGTAGAATAAAAGTATTTTATAATGGTGTCTGTGGTAGGTAATTTTGAATAACTGAAGTCGAGTACATTTCTTATTATTTTTTTTGTTATAATCGATAAACAAAGCATCGATAGGTTTGAATATAATAGGGAGAGTATATAAGTAAGTTTCTTCTAAAAAAAGTAATTATATGTATTATGACTACTAGATCATCATCTGTCCTTTTTCGCCCACTGCTGGGCACAGGGCGTTAATCTATCCATAGGAAAATCAAAGTCCAGATCCATTCACTGACGCATCAACGTAAGGTCCAAACCCGTGAACCTATAAAGCTGAAATTTTGCACAGAGGTTCATCTTAAGACTCACGCGAGATAAGAAAGGATTTCCCGGAATTTCCACGGGAACGGGAAAAAACGGGATTTTAAGTTTTACGTAAGCGAAGCCGCTGGCAGAAGCTAGGTATTAAATAAACATCGTGTCTCATTAGTCATTAACACAAAAAAATAAATACTTTATTGTTACACGTTACACGTGTCTCTGTTCTTAAACAAGAAATAAACATAAAAGTCTTGTCAAAAACAATTTCAAAGTAAGAAAAACTTGAAACATGTTAATTAACATACGACATTTCTTTACAATTTCTCCCAATATTTTTTGTTGAACAAACTTTTGCGAAACCCAGCTCCTGTCACGTGCACCTTTTATGTATTTCTGTTATATTGTGCCCTTATATTGTGTATTATTCTGAGGCTTTTGTCCGAATTTGGTCAGAATTGACGACCTCGTTGGCGCAATGGTTACCATGCCGGACTGCCGAACTGATGGTCCCGGGTTCGATTCCCGGAACGGTCAACATTTGTGTGATGAGCATGTTTGTTGGCTGTGGTCTGGGTGTTATAATATGTATCTATTTATAAAAATATATACGTAATTATATGTTGTTTATCAGTTGTGTTAGCACCCATAACACAAGCTAATTAATAGCTTACCATGGGGCTAACCGACCGTGTGTGAAAAGATGTCCTGATATTGTCCCGATATTAAGGCTCTGACGAGGGACTTGCTAATTTAAGGCTTCTTTTTCACTTGTTTATAATACTGTTTACGTTGGTTTTGGTTTTTGTCGAATGAATGGGTTTCGAATGTGTTAAAGCCCGATTACACATTGCGATTTAATTGCCCGTTGCTTGCCATTTTATTGCAGCAAGATGCTACTGGCACTGTGTAAACGTAATCGTGCAATAGGTAAATGGTCGCCTGTCAAATATTCCAGCAATCAAATGGCAAGCAACGGGCAATTAAATAGCAACGTGTAGATGAGCCTTTAGGACTATTGAGTGTTGAGAAATAAGTGATTTATAAGTATATGATAGCACATAATTTTGACATGAGAACTTGAAACTATACCCTTCTTTCTGAAGATGGGAAATCAGTGGATGACCTTGCGAAGAAGGGAGTTTCAGACTCTTACTGACTAAAACTCACTTTTACTGACTAGAATTCACCTTTACTCTTTCTGGAGTCCAACGTGTACCAGCCACGTTAACTATGTTGAACAATACTGCAGCCCCGGCAGGTTGAAACGATTCCTATCCAAATTATTTCCAGTACCTAAGTCATAAAGATTATCTAAATGTCATCATCATCCTTCTGACCCTTGCATCATCCTAATTTTTATATGTCTTAGCCGATTATCGGCCACGGCAGCTGTTCTTGTATAAGAGGATCAGCCAGCTGCGCAGGACATATTATAGTGCACAAGCATTTGCGCAGACACAGGTGCACTCCCTATTCCCTCACTCTCATAACCCGATGGGACGGCAATCCGACACGACCGGAGAGAGATCAGGCGCAGGACCGACATTAACGTGCTCTCCGATGCACGGGTGTATCAATCACCAACTTCCAACTCCGGGCTGCTTTGTGAAAGTTTTTAAAACCCACGAAGCGATTTCGGCCCGTCCCGGGAATCGAACCCGTGACATCGTACTCAGCAATCGGCTATGCGACAACTTGACCCACGAGGTAGTTAATTTTTATATGGGATAGACGCAGCTTGTATTTTTCTTCCGTACTTCTCTGTCTGATGTTATTTCAAAAAATCAAATTTGATATTGCTTTAGAAAATCAAAATACAGTTTAATATTCAATAATATGACTTATATGTAAACACTTACTAACATTCGCCGCCGCCATTTTTAATCAACCCTAGTCAATTTCCACCAAGTCAGTTGGATACCTCAATAATAGTAATTTAGCACATAATGCAGTCTCCACACACGTGTAGTCCCACAGATAACTATCTGGTACAAACAGGCTATAACATAAACAGGTAATAATTCAGGCAGATAATCTTAATGAGATCTATGTTCAGTACTCAGGCTATAAACGTAGATGATGTGCGGTTCATATCGTGTGAAGTTATGGGGTTAAATGATGGACGCTTCTTGGAGTAAAATTGAAGGTGCTTTTAAACTGAAAGCAAAAAAAAAATATTGTTGTTATTTTTATTTAAATTGATAGGTAATATTCACAGATTTTTTTCTAAAATTCAGTCCAATATTTTAAGTTCCCTCTGTTTGTTTCTTACTGGTATCGTGAATGTAAAAATTATCCTTTTTAGGGTTCCGTAGCCGAATGGCAAAAAACGGAACCCTTATAGATTCGTCATGTCTGTCTGTCTGTCTGTCTGTCTGTCTGTCTGTCTGTCTGTCCGTCCGTCCGTATGTCACAGCCACTTTATTCCGAAACTATTAGGACTACACAGTTAAAACTTGGTAGGTAGATGTATTATATTAACCGCTTTACGATTTTCGTACAAAAATAAAAAAAATATAATATTAGGGGGGGCTCCCCATACATGAAACTGAAACTAAAATATTTTTTTTTCATGAAACCTATACGTGTGGGGTGTCTATAGATAGGTCTTAAAAAATGGTACCGAGGTTTCTAAAACCATTTTTTCCTAAAGTCAATCATTTTAGAGTAAGACACTCCCAAAGTGCTAAAATGTGTGTCCCCCCCCCTGTAATTCTTAAACTACTAAAGTGAAAAATCTGAAAAAAAATTATGTTATAGATCTCAATAAAAACTACCAACCAAAATTGGTTTGAATAAGATACGGTCAGTGGTTTTTGAGATATAGCACTTTTTCAGTAACCGCAAATTATAACTTTGTTTTGGCTAATTTAAGGTAATAAGTACGTTTATTTTTCCTAGATTATGGAACGGAACCCTTCATGTGCGAGTCCGACTCGCACTTGGCCGGTTTTTTTATGATTCTGTACCCAAAAGGGTAAAACGGAACCCTTTTACTAAGACTTCATTGTCTGTCTGTCTGTCTGGGCTGTATCTCATAAACCGTGATAGCTAAAAAGCTCAAATCTTCACAAATTATGTATTTTCCCCTTCGTGCGCGAGTCCAACTCGCACTTGGCCGGTTTTTTATGTCTGTCGCATTTTTAGACCAAAACTGCATTTATTTATACATATTATTTAAATTACAAATAATGGTATACAGTTAGGCTAAAGCATAAAAAAGGATACAGGCTTCTTTTTATCCGGATGCGGGGAGTAGTTCCTTTGAAACGCGGTTGAAATCACAGAAAACAGCTTTTATCACTGATGATAAAAACCTGTAGTAAACAGTATCAGCATTTTCCTTTGTTTAAACAACAATGCAATATCCTTACTACGCAAATATTAATGAAATCGCATTTAACAATCCAATTACTTTGTACAGTCAACAACAACACGTTAACCGTTAAGAGTACAGTGTCGGACAAAGTGGCAATCTCACGAGATTCAACGACGATTGTGTCGATAACTGTACCTACGGATATAAGCTTTCAATACTGGTTACCTTTAGAACGTAAGACTTTTGAAATACAAACTTTTAGTCCACATACATAAGTATAAACTAAGGAGCTCATGGTTAAGTGATGGGTGACCACGATGTTTCGGAAGGCACGTGTAATTTGTGGGCTATCTCAAATGAAGCCCCAAAGAGCTCTTAGGCAGTCGGTACGGAGCCAGATTTGACAACCAGTCTTGCCAAAGGGTATCGGGTTGCCCCGTGGAGGTCAGATAGGCAGTCGCTCCATGTAGGATACTGATACTCGGTTGTATATGTATGTAGTCGACCCCAACATATTTAATTTTGAGAAAAGCTAGGCGGATGATACATCATACGTATAAAAGGACCAAGTAATTTTGCAAGTTAACTAAACAAAATATTTCTTGAATGAAAGTAAATATAATATTCTACTGTAATAAAACAATAAAAAGGCAATACTTTCCGAATATTAAACATTGGAGTCAAATTAGACTTTCCTAGAAACTGAACGTAGGTGAATAACGTATTTGCAAAATATAATATAGATGAAAAATACTCTGTATTGAACATCGATATTACAAACAATAAGAAAACGTAAAAATACCTTCAAAAAATCTTGTCGGCCTAGTGATTAAAGCAGCTATCTCTCAAATACGAATGTACGATTTTGAGTCCAGGTCAGTTAAGTAGGTAAAAAGTAAAATTTCAAAGTAAATTTTCTAAGTTAAATGCACTTTCTAGGTATATCTTGGATCCCAATAACTGAACAAAGATGAAGGAAAATATTGAAAAAAAAATTGGTCTACTGGTCTTAAAATCCTTCATATCAGAATAAGTATGAACAAAATTGTATCGTAGTCGTTACGTGAGATCTAAATGAACCTGTGCTATTCGGACAATCGGAGTGCAATTAGATGCACCCGGGTGTACCGTCGTCAATACAGGAGTGTTAATTTTATCACTAAGCTTAATTAATATTATGAACTGCTATATCTGGCAGTCTTTTGACCGACTTACAAAAGAAAAGGAGGTTTCCTTATTGATAGTAAGTATTTTTTCTCGCTTCAGGCAATCGAATAAGTAAGTTTTTTTGGTCTTACCTGATAAGTTGTCTTGTTAAGTTATAAGGATCTTTCGAAGACCTATGACGACGGAATCCCATAGAAATCAATGGCATTTTTTGTCTCACAAGTGAGTTTGGAAGTCGACCTATATTGTTCAACTATTTACATAAAATCTTATTTACATAGACAATTGCAATACTACTGAATGTGATGAAACTCAATGCTGAAAAACAAAGTACAGACGCCAGCATATCAATCTACCTCAATCTGTTTTTCTTCGCTAGATTTTCAATCTCATCACAATTGAGAATGGTTAATATTCGATTGGTAAAATTTGACGGATTCAGGTAGGTTGATCTGCTGCCATCTGTACCTACTTGTTAACATAAGTACAATTAGATAACATTAGTGTAATTTAAACCCCTTTTTGTCGGCAAAACTTGGTTATGTTGTACTTAAATCAAGTACACGTTAAACGTACCTCAGTTAGGAGTAAAAGTTAGCTTTATTACAAAAGTTTCAGCTTTGCTTGAGATGTTCAAGTTCACATTCAGGTTTTCATTGCGAGTTTGCTTGGACAGTTTTTGCATTTGAAAAAATATAATGTGTTACATCTAAATCTTTGCATATTTAGTCTATTTTCTCTTATCAATGCGAACCAATCTATACCTACGTATATTATAAACCTGAAGTGCTTGTTCGTTTGTTTGCTGGTCCAAAAATTATAGCCGGTAGTCTACTGATCGACAAAGACTATATTATTTGTCCGGTTGCGCGAAGTAGTTCCCACGAGACGCAGACAAAACTGCTGGTAGAATTTAGTAATAATTTTAATAAAAACCAGTAACATTGTCGTCTCAGCCATAGGACATCCACTGCTAAACATAGAACCTCCAACTTCCACTGACTGCCAAAATTTGCAAAAATTCTGATACCTTCAAAAAATATATACCCCTTTCGTCTTAACAATTCTGCAAACGCTACCTGCAATTGATACATCCACGCGCCAGATACTCCTAATTGAGGGTAGGCAAGGAAAAATCGATTACATCCCCCATTTGGGGGTAATTCGGTTCCTTTATACGGAGTTCTAGGTCCGTAATACCGGCTAGTTGAAAGTCATTGGATTATCGAACTATCGGCATGCGAATTCGAAGGCTGCCATATTGAGGTCGGTCTTTGTGAAGAGGTGCGAAAAATTATTTTCTTCGCTTTTGTTGGTACCTGTACTTTGTTGCGTTTTTTTCGAAACCTTTCAGTTTGAATTGAATGTGTTGTTTTGGCAAACTTTTGAAATGGAATATGTACATTAGTTTTAGTAAAAAGACAACAAGACTCTTTGGTATTTTTCTGTGTTCCTACGTATTGATTAATGAAACAGAATGTTTTGTGGCTTTTAATGATTTTGTAGTGAGAATGAATGTTGAGATAAGATATCATAGTTATAAGCGATTTACGGTAAAAAAAAATACATAGAATAGATATATAAGTGTAGAATTTAAGTTATAAAAATGTTACAAGTAATTTACACCCATGGTGATACATTGAATTACGAGTACTTGACGAACATTTTAAGTTTTATTCAGACCATGTTTCTGTAGTATAAAAAAATAAGTAAACCCAGTCGTACCTTATCAATTTCTCGTAGTTTAACATACGTAAGTAATCGAGGCAACAGCTCGAATTTCATCACGCAAAACAAACATTAATAACTAATGTTAATTGCTCATATTATGGTAATTGCTGGAATAATTTACACGGAACTAACGCTTTAAGTTTATTTCTTTTTATTTTTTACATAGCATTTAGTTTATAAAAGCTTTTTATGTTTTTTATGACCAATGTTTTGCAGAAACAAAATTATTTTTTGAGTATAGTAGTGTAGTGTGTGTAAGAATATAATGACAATAATTTTATTTGAATCACGAAATGGGGTTTTTCACGGAGACAAAAGATTGACTCCAATACAGAAATTCTCGTATAGATAGGTATATAAAATAAGTAGAAGATAGTAAAAGAAAATCTCTATATACATCATCTGCTCATAGTTTTGCCTTTTCCCAACGGTGTTAGGGATGACCTTGACTGTTAAGCTGAGTATCAGTGTTTTTCACAGAGTGACTGCCTATCCAATCGCAGATAAGCTCCTTGTCAGAATGTATATCTTTTGACTATTGCCAAAGGCGTTCAAATGACAACCAATATTCGCAATTTAAAGTGCCTTTTTCCACAAAAAAAAATCTCTATTTAAAAACCTATTACGGGAGATGGCGACTAAACAACATCACCAATTTGTTCAAAACCACATCATACCACGTTCACTTTTCTTCATGTAACAACTAAATGAACCACGCCCTTCTCATTTCCCCATACATAAAACCATATTCTTAGTAAAACACGAAAAAGTCGTGTCGCTCTCGTGGCTTACCACTTTTTCCAACTTGGTAACACGTCGACAATAGCAAAGCCTTTAATCCAACCTCTATGGAGTTGGGGATCGCAGTTCGCAACTAGGAGCCTGGTTTAAACTTGATACGTGACTCGGTCGGAGCGTTGTCGTCACGTGATCGTGTCCGCCAGGTGTAAATGGGTTTTTTTTTTGGTCCTGTTGTTCGTGAGTTTTTGAAGTGGGAATATGATATTTTTTTAATGTTTTTGCTTTATTTTATAGCATTTTGTATACGTTATCAACCTTCAATATGAATAGAGGGATTATCAGAAATAAAATATTGTGTTGCAGTTTGGAAAAATATTCTCAATTTTGATTTAAGTATTAAAATAAAATATTTTCTGATTATTGTAAATATTAGTGGAAAACTTTTCACTTTTCATTTATTGTACAGACATCAACGTACCTATCTGGCTTTCTTCAATAGATCTTCAACCTTATCACAATATCGGAAGGATTAATGTTCGATTGGTAAAATTTTACAGACGATAGGGTTGTCTGTTCAGAAAACTATAAATTATATACAACATATTAATACAACAAGCTACTATAATATAGGATTATATTTTATATTGCAACTAGCCGTTTTCCCGCGGTTTCACTCGCATCCCGTAGGAATTACTACCCGTACCCGGATAAAATATAGCCTATGTCACTCGTGGATAATGTAGCTTTCGAATGGTGAAAGAATTTTTAAAATCGGTCCAGTAGTTTTTGAGCCTATTCATTACAACCAAACAAACAAACAAA
>NWSH02000571.1:3346425-3367182 GCA_002382865.2 Heliothis virescens
GACAACGCACGAGCGTACGTAAACGAATTATATAATTTTTTCCAATCGGATTTAATATAGCATATTACACTATTATCATAGGTGGAAATCGATTGCAGAAATTTGACAGATTGTGGTAACTTGAGCGATGTCGTCTGCTACACCACAAAGTGTTCTACAGGCTCATAATAGACCTTTGTTATCCAACAAGAGGTCCATGATTCATAAGTCCATTAAGGACAGAGTCCTTCGTGTATAGCATCTTGGTATTTTAATCAAGCGACCAAACTAGTAGGAGCAACCGCCCAATGGAACGAGATTGCAGACGTCCCCTTAATACGAGTATACATACAGGCTTGCTAGAGATTAAACACCGCTTCCAAATTAAAATATTGTTTATCTGAATTTAAAAATAAATAAATGTATTTCTTTGTCAGAAATGTTTAGAAAGTTTCTTTTAGGCTCCCCAATGTTTAGAAAAGGACATCTTCTCTCACTGGCCATCAGTTATTTAATTATCTATACACATTGCCAATAAAGCAACAATAATACGTAACCTTGATGTATACTTTTCCACTATGCCTACGAAATAATTTTGTGAAAAAATTAAGATTTACTTCTCAAAGAATTTATTTTATCCTTCATTAGACTACGTTCTAGTGGATGCAAACTCTAATATCCACTGCTTTCCAGAGGATACAGTGTGTTTACAGTAAACAGCCTGTATATGTAGCTATGAATTGGTCTACAGCGGTGGTTGTTCTCAGTCCATTGAAGTAACGTTAGGGTTTAATTCAGACATTCAACGTATAACGAATCTGTCAAATCCTTTTACCAATCAAAAACAATTTAACCTTACCGCCATTACTATAGGTTGAAAATCGATTGGCAAAGAAAGAGAAATTTGTTCAGATTATGGTAACTGCATGTGCTGTCGTCTGTACTTCCTAGTGACAGTTCAACTTTTGTAAAACGTCACTTGGGTAATCCACGTCAACATGAGTCAGTAACAAGAATGTAAAATAACCCGTTTATTTTTTCAAGAATTAATTTATATTTTTCACAATATGTTCACTAAATATAAGGTAAATGTGCTCAAAATAACCACATCAAACAAGCTGATCCTAGAGAAGAATTCAAATATAGTTTTATTGCAATAACTTTTCTCCTGATTAGATATTAATTATAAAAATTTTCTTTAAGGATTCATCAAAGTAAAGTTGTTTTCGTTTTTCACAGTAACGATCACAACCAAGTCACCTTGATTAATTAATAAGAGAATTTGCCATTTTCCTAATAAAGGGATTTTTGACATTTTGAACCACTAACACAAAAGTTTTGAAAAAAAAGACTGAATTAACAGTGTTTTATCTTTAAAATTTATGGGTAACTTTGAAATCAATTAATAATCCGTGTTCCTACCGCGAACACTAACAACACGAAGAACATCGGTTTGGCATACTGTCTGTTGTTCTCCTCATCGCTGCCACTGTGGTGAGGCTGTCACCAGCCTCGGACACCACGGCCTGTCGTGCAGCCGTAGCGCGGGCCGTATTGCGCGGCACGCAAACATCAACGACATCATACGTCGTGCTCTTGTTGCCGTCGGGGTACCAGCCGTACTAGAACCAAATGGCTTGGTACGCGACGATGGTAAGAGACCAGACGGGATGACGTTATTTCCTTGGAAGATGGGTAGGCCATTAGTGTGGGACGCAACCTGCGTCGATACTCTTGCGCCATCCCATCTTGCAAGTTCTGCGTGTTGTGCTGCTGCTGCCGCTGCGGCTGCGGAGAACCTCAAACGGCGAAAATATAGTAGCCTTGTTGGAAACTATATTTTCGAACCGTTTGGGGTTGAAACCCTCGGGTCGTGGGGTCCGAATGCACACTCTATTTTTAAAGAACTATCTAGGCGGCTGGTTGACGCTACCCGTGACCAAAGGGCTGGCTATTACCTTGGTCAAAGACTAAGCATTGCCATCCAGCGTGGCAATGCTGCCAGCCTTTTGGGCACGCTCCCGGTCGACAGCGACGGGGAGGAATTCTTTGACGCTTTTTAGTTTTAGTTTTTAGTTTTAAGTTTTTTTTAGAAGATTCAGATGAATGTGGTTTAATTTTTCACCAGACTTTCAGATTTCCATACGAGATATAAAAATATATACGCTGTGCTATTTCTATCCTGAAACTAGAACATAGAATTTTTCCAATTCTCCTACACAGTCTGTCTACATCTCTGTACTCTAACTCTCCTACTACGGGTCTGCTGGGAGAGATTTCATTAGAAATAAGCAGTACCTTTGTATAATGTCATAATACTACTTCTACTTTCATGTATCACTGTGTACATAAATGGTTAAATAAAAAATTAATGCTCAATTCTTCTCTCTCCGTGTGAGAGGAGGCCTGTGCCCAGCAGTGGGACGATAAAAAGGTTACTAAAAAAAAAAACCATATCTACCTTCCCCCACCATTCTACCACAAACCAAACATCATTATCCTAAAACAAGTGATATTTCACAGTGACAAACAGACGGACAAATCCAGCATACACTCAAACTTACGAGTGTTAGGCCATAACTCACGCGTTCACCCTCGGAGCAAACGTGAGCCGCGCATGAATTATAACTGTCGTGTGATAGCTTTAAGTTTGATGCTAGTTTCGGTGCTAAGGGTAGTTTTGAGAAGCGAAAATCTATGAATAGAATGAAGGTATAACGATTTTTCTGTTGATGATTATTAATGGGAATTGAGTTCTGTCTGTATTTCAAAGTTTATTGATCAGAGTTTCAAGGGCTATTTTTTGCAAATAACACAAAAGATAAGTAATATTGATATGATTACAGCATCTTAAAATCTATTTCCAAATGATACTCATTTAGTTCTATTATGAGTAAATGGGCCCATTCAAGACCATCTCGACCATTCTAAATATACGTAACATAAAATACAAATCCTTAATAACAACTTTTTGTTCATGGGATACCATCAGGTAATCTCTCCGGCTATAGGTGCAGCGGAGTGTCAGACTTTACTGGCTAAAACCCACCATGTTCCTTCGGAAGTCCTTTGTGTACCTGGACCGCAGTAACACGTGCGAACAATCCCGCAGCCCTATTCTTAATAACACCTCCCATTTCAAACCTCAAAACTGACATATAAACTTAAACAAAAAACACCTAAGTACGTTGAAGTTTTTGCCGCTTAAGTCGCGAAGATGGAACGACGTCATCACTATATTTGCTTGAAGCTCTTCGTAGGGGAAAGCGCAATTCTTAAAGAGCTAATCCTTGTATAAAGCCTCTTATTTATATTGTTGGGCTTTGAAAACAGCGGTTTTTTACGCTATATTTATTTCCCTTTTTACCCAACTACCAAGAAGAATGTTGTTAAAATTATTTTTCTCGGAAATATTTTTGGTTTCATTTAAAAGTAGTGTAGATTTGTAAAATTAGATAGTGTGTATCAGTAGTATAATTCGAGCAGCTGATATTTTCTTTAACACGATGACCGATGGCGTTAAACAAGATTGCCACTTTGCTTTGTTTATAACGTAACTTTTCAATCCTTGACTATCCAGTCTAAAAGACATAACCCATGTAGTTATGACGCCCTCTAGAAGAGTAGTAAAATATCGTCCATACAACTGCACACAACAGTGATAGCAGATCATTGACCCTCACAACTGAAAGAAAGTACCACAAAAATACCTAATCATTCCTAAATATAATATCTCTACGAACTTTCGCCAATTTCGGAGCCCCCCCTCCGGTCTAATCTCGACAGACAGCCAGTGATAAGTGCCCTCCAGCAAATCCTTAAAAATTACGACACCGTGTCCTCACACAGAGGTTTTGTCATATTAGTGTAGTACCGCGGCGATATATTTCGGCTTACACAGAATTTTGTTGGAAAACCCAACGTTCATTAAGGAGATTTTTTGGAGAGATTGTTTGCGCAAAAATTTGTGAAGTGATGTATTTTTTTTTAGTTTACATTAAGGGTCTTGTACGGTATGATGTTTATTACTGTTTTAGGATTATTGAGGTCTGTTAAAGTAGTTAATAATCTATTTGCCGAGCCCTATAAATTACCTAAGATATTTTTGATGACAATTTGAATAGTCCTAAGATATGAACTTGAAATACAAAAATATTATTCGACGCTTCAAGGTTATTCAAATCATAGAACAAAATTATAAAATATCCTTATATATATTCTCATTTGACCCAGATAGCCACGGTATCTAATATCGTCGGTACATCAAAGTTTACGAGTGCTACGTGATAAGATACGAACCTATCGAATGGGATTGGTCATTAACTTTTATTTGAATAGACAATTAAGACCTTTATTAAAGTAATTAGGGTTTTATAGAGGTATTTACTTTATTGGTTGGTCCTTGGAGACGCTTTAAAAATTGCTCACTGTGCATTTTTTTGTTGAATTTTGCTAATTTTGAAAAGTATTTAAATCGCTTATAATGTTTATGCTTAAATATTGCTGTGTTTTCTCAAAGATAAGGGGATAATTTCAGTTATTTTTCATCAATTCATTTATTCTCAGTAATTTTCTCTTTTCTCTCTCCTTGCTGCTAATACCTGCCCTTAAGAAAATATTTTTTCAATGTAACCTAGGTTTCATAAACAATTTGCCATCTGAAAAACATTTCCACCTTGGAACCGTTTAAACTTAAAGCAAAAACAAGCAAAGAAAAATGATATTTATCGTCATTTCCAGCTAATACTTTGAGAAAATAAAATTTTAAGCTAATTCCGTTTATTGGAGAAGTTTGCCCGGGTTTGCCCGGGTTTAGCCGGATTATCCGTTATTCCTATTTTTATCTGGGCTTCGGGCCAACAATAGCGTTTTGGATATCACTCGTGTTTTTCTGCCTCTTACACTTAGGGGAGTTTGCTATGGATTTAGATTGTAAGTAAACTGTGTTCTTTGCAAATTATTTTCGAGTTTTAAACGTATTGACTTTTTAAGAGATAATTGTTTTAAGAAGAAAACGATTTATCATGAAGCAAAACTGGTAATAAGCTGTAAACAGTTTAACAAAGACAAGAAAAAATGATTTTTACATCCTGTCTCACAGTTTCCAAATAAAGTTCTAAATATCTAACAGATCATGCCGTAGAAAATTAAATTAATCAAAATTAAAAACATTTCTATGGCAGTATTTGTCAGATACCTATAAGCTAATAAACTGGCCGTTCATATTTTACCTAGATTATATCTAAATGTAATAAACGAATATTTACCTAGTGCCTGTAACCGTACAGTAACTAGTATTCGCCCGGTCTATGATTTTGAAATCCTGCAACTTCATTTTAAGACTTAGTAGGTTTTTGGTCGTGAACTGCGTCCTGTGCCTTGCTGGGCATTGCTGACACAACCAATACTTTCGGGATGCTATAATCATCTAGAATTTCAAATTCAAACATTCCATTCCAAAGACAATCCAGAAGGTAGATGGCTCATATAGCAGATCTATTTGGAGACGGAAATGTGAGATGAGATGGCGGGGCATAACCATACACAGTTTTGGTATTTTGCATAACATTCTCGCCTTTTGCTAAATTAACGTGGGAAGGGAACATTGGGGAGGGAACATAAGGGAACTATTCATAGTAAAAATCATAAAGATTTCATTCATAAAATTGAATGTCCTGAAAAGAAACTAAGGATTGTTGGAAACGATTCCCCCCGATGCGATATTATGTAAACGGGATTTCTTTTATCGCCTTATAAAATAGATTATATCCAAATTAAAATATTTAACATGCCTCACTTTAATTTTTTAAACAAAAATAGCTCATTAAAACCTGAAAAAATCACACGACAGACAAAAAGAGTAATACATGTTACACCACTTTACACCATGTAATAAAACAGTGTTAGAAAAATGTCCCACATATTTCATCCCTTAAACCCTCAAGGACGTTTCCATCCATCCAATCAGGGGGCGATAGGACCACAACCCCCTTGGGGCAAGGGACCGGTAGGATATGACGTCATCAATCATAATTCCGACCGGATATGAGCGGACAATTTAGATAATGTCCACAACTGAAGATTGCGGCCGCTAATTTGAATTTAAAGCGAATTAAATTTGAGTTTCGTTATAAATTGTGGATGTGATTCTTGGGAAATTAATGATTTTTTTATTTTTATTTTCGCGTTTATGAACGTTAGAAATATGTTGTTTCCACACCACATCATTATTGTATACTGCATTTAAAAACTAACTGTTCCTCACGATTTCATACGCGTCCCAAGGTAGCTATTCTTCAAGTCTAATCAGTCGGATATGATGTCTTGGTGTGAAAACGCGACAAACAGGCAGACAGACAGATTTTCGCGTGAAGATCTTGGAACTAGATTTAATAAAATTATCTTTACTATAATCACGATTAAAATAATATAAATTACCTCCTAAAAATCATCACCATCATCGTGCCCTGTTCCCAATTTTATTTGGGGTCGGCGCAATATGTTTTTTCCTTCCATTTCTCCCTGTCACTCGTCATACTGACATTCACTTTCTTCTTACTCATGTCATCTCTCACAAATAACCTCCTAAAAATCAATTAATAAAAACCTTAGTCCCATCAGTACCAAATATTTTCAATCATCCACCAAACTGTACTACGCAACTATGCTAAACATAATCATTACTCATCTCATACTATACATTGCTCATAGCATACTATACCAAGTATAGTACAGTCAGCACATAAAGAGTGTCACGTCCAAAGCCGGCAATATAATGTTTACGATAGCCCACTCATTTGCGGACGCAATGGTAATGAAAATCATGAAATGTGTTGGTTTATTTGATTATGCGCATACCTAGTGTTTATTGCAATTGGATGCAAAGAATGTGGGTTAGTAGAAGTTTAAATGTGTTCTATATAGCAAAAGAAGTTTTTTTTTATATTATATGAAAGCTCTTAGAGAGAACTTTATTCCATTTTCTGTTATTCAATTTCAATTCGAGCTCGAACATGATGTTTTACAGTATTTAAAAAAACTATGCAACACCTAACTTGTAACAGTGATAAAACCTATATCATATGAAAGCTCTTTCGAAAGGTTTCATCACTATTGAACCATGTTGAAAAAATGGGCACAGCGTTTCTACTAAAGTGCTTTTTGTGTTATTTTCTTCTGTGCTTACAACTTAAACAAATAAAAACTTAACACAAATAAAAAACACGCAAAATGCACTAGAAGAATAAACACTACTCTTATTCAAAATTACTTGGTTATAGTCGTAATAATGCAAGGAAAATCTGCCTTTCTAAAATACATCAGCTGTAACACAAAACCATAAGACATCCACAAGGCTACAGGATCTCATTACCATGTTTTATTACTAGTTTTATGGGACCCCATAAATAAGCTCTGTGTAAGGTGTCCCTACATTCGAAATGTCACCGATGTTTGAAAACTTATGGCCTATGTAACGGTAGACATTTTTATGGTGAAGTGTGAATCTCGGGTTTACTCGTAATGTAGAAATAAAGTGATATTTATTAACTAGCTTTTGCCAGCGGCTTCGCCCGCTTCCCGAGGGAACTATTACCCGTACTCGGATAAAAAGCCGATATGTTATACTGATATATAAGCTATATGTCTCCCAAGTTTCATCAAAATCCGTCCAGTGGATCCTGTCTAAATAGACAAACATTCAGAGATACAAACAGACAATTTTTTTTTGTCAAATTCTTACTCTTTTTTCGTTTCTTAATAACACTACATTTTTTTTTGTAAAAATATTTGTACAGACAATATTTTTTTACTGTTTTATTATATGTATATATAGATGTAATGTTCTATAGTCAGAGTATATGTCTCTACAGAGATTTCTCATCTTAAACTGTTGTTAGTCAACTATCACAGTTATACCCTATTTATCCTGAGCTGGATACAGTTTATCCGGGTGCGCAAAATAGTTCCCACGTGACGTAGGTGAAACCGCTGGTAGAAGTTAGTAATGTTACAAAGCTAGATGTTTGAACGCGTTCATCTCAGGAACTACAAGACCGATTTGAGAAATGCTTTCAGTGTAAGATAGCTTTTTTACTGTGAAGAACTTTAGACAACTTTTTAGTCTCGTCCGCGGAATATTTTTTACGGGATGCGAGTAAAACCTATGGCAAAAGTTAGTGAGTCATATAGTTAAATCAGGTACAGTATAATGAGTGAAAGGGACTGTGCACAAGAAAATCAAAATTGTGGATTTGTTTACAAAAAATGCTTAGATACTATATCATTTCTTGTGACGGCATAAATAATTCAAAGCAAAACAATATTTGTATACAAACCATTCATTACTCATATTAAGAACTATGTATATTATATGTATCATAAATATTTATATAGAAGAGTCTTAACATA
The DNA here is from genome assembly GCA_002382865.2 of Heliothis virescens. Classification (NCBI taxonomy): domain Eukaryota; kingdom Metazoa; phylum Arthropoda; class Insecta; order Lepidoptera; family Noctuidae; genus Heliothis; species Heliothis virescens. Next base: position 3,354,814 of record NWSH02000571.1, read on the forward strand.
TGTAACGTAAAGAAATGCCTCAGAGATATATTAATAAACAACAAATCAAACACACAGACAACACACAAATCATAGTTACCATAAATGTATCTGCATTTCATTTTAAATCGAACCATACCATTCAATTTTCAACCTTAACCTATTTGACAATACAATCTAAATTAATAACTCCTTATATTGCATGATAAAACTCAGACACGCTATGCGAAATTAAACCCTATATCTTTAGATACAGGATTGTGATTTCATTGGTGAGTAAAGTAATGTCTTCAGTGTGTTATAGGCCCATAAACTATATTACCCTTGGCCCCATACCAGTAGTAAGTACTTGATTTTATATTTCCATAAGGGATGATAGCTCCCCTTTATGGGGTATGCTGATATGGGTTAAGGGGAAGGATTAGAGGGGTAGAAACTTGCTAAAACCATTCGTGTGTCTTAAAAATTAAGAACATGGTTAAGATATCGTGGTTACCATAAAAAATTGGATGAGTGGCTTCTATTTTGTCGAAATACCTACTCACTTAAATGCGAAAACTAACTCTGTCTGTCACGCTAAAATGTTTAATCCATAAAGTATTTTCTTTCTATAAGCCTTATAGAAAGAAAATACTTTATATATTATAGTATAAGGGATGATATTTGGTACCGGAGTAGGCTACCCTGGAGATGCATATAATAAACTACCTTTTATCTTCAAAACAGGTATAAACCCCGAGCATATTGCAACATCGCAAGTGCCTCAAAACGTTTGTTCATACATTACTTGTAACAGTGCAAATAAACCACAGGCTTGCCATTACTAGTACATACTAGTTTACTTACCAGATAACTAAAGTATATTTTTGCAAAAACTTTACAAACATTTGTATAACCAAAAGTCTCAAGATAGACCGAGTTTCCATAATGTTTCCCATAACTGGTTCTATATTAAGAACTATCTAGGTACAATATGGAACCTTGCCCTTAAGTAGGGTCGATCCGGTTAACCGTTTACGACAAGCTTAGCGTTTGTATAGCTTAAATATTTCAAGCTATAGCTGAACACAGGGTACATCAAGCTCAATTTAGTACGTCATAAAGTTTCCATATTGTTTGTGGGTGGTTGCATATTCAGGATCTTAAATGTCTGTATCAGTAAGATGATATTATTTAGATAAAAAGAGAAACTTATTACTTATTTAGGACCAGAGGTTGCAGATAAAGTTTTAGAGAGCGACCTGATGAATGCCATAGTAATGTATTTAATATTGACTTCTTTTCTGTGGCATTATCTGTCAGTTAACCATCTAGACCTTCATATGGAACCTTAGTAATTTAAAAACACACCTATTTATGTAGAAACTTAAATAACTAAGTATACAAAAAATTGAAAAAAATAAAGTTTAATAAAGGTCTCGCAAATTATTCTTTGTTTTTCTTCTGGTCCCTGATATTTACTTAGTAACTGTTTGCCAATTACCTCCATTAATTAAGTCCATTAAAAACATCATCATTACCATCAAGGTAAACCTAAATTTTGAGTTAGTGAACTTATCCTCAAATAGCTATGAATGAGTGCAATAATAAACAGTTAAACTGACTTTGACCAACTGCAAAAGAATTAAAACCCGCATTTTTCCTCATACTAGGGTGACGATATCACCAAAAGCTATAAAAAGAAACAACAGTAGTTAACCACACATCCGTCATTCCATGGACATTAAGGTTTAGTTCTAACGAGAAAACTGCCATAAACCTATGGTATAAAAATTCTATGGTTCACGGGGAATTATTTCCGCTCGTAATAATTTTAGTGTTTACCGTAAAAGTGTGGCTCGCCAATATGTCGAGCTATTAATCTGTTTTCAAGTAGTTTTATTACTTTCACGGTGACATAAGAACTGTGGGAACAGAAGGTGTATAGAGTTTAAAAAAGTAAGTGATACTAAAAGGTACCAATCACGAGACTTGACAAAATTAGCTCTGCCAAGAATTTTAACTACTCTGTATAAGAAAAATTGTGGTTGCATGACAATACAGGTTTTTAACTCAATTCCTAAGTCTATTAGAGAACTTCCATTATCCAAATTCAAAATCCAACTTAAAAAATGGTTACTTGACAAATGTTTTTATACGGTTACAGAATTTTTTAAATACAAAAATTTATAATAAAATAATTGTGGGTACAATAATATATATAATATTTATACCTTTTTCTTTGAATGTTGTAATCGGATTATGTATTGTTGAAATTTCAAATTAATTATAAGTTAAAAATGTACTATTGCTTAATGTTATGTATTTACGAGTACCATAAAAATAAACAAAAAAAACCGGCCAAGTGCGAGTTGGACTCGCGCATGAAGGGTTCCGTACCCCATGCCCCATATTTTTTTTTTTTCATTTTTAGTATTTGTTGTTATAGCGGCAATAGAAATACATCATTTGTGAAAACTTTAGCTTTCTAGCTATCACGGTTAGTGAGATACAGCGTGGAGACAGACAGACAGACAGACCGACAGACAGACAACGAAGTCTTAGTAATAGGGTCCCGTTTTACCCTTTGGATACGGAACCCTAAAAACCTACTGATAAAAACAAAAACCCACGCAGCATTACAAAAATTGCCTCGCCTCAAAAGTTTCCAACAGTCAAGAATTTTTCAAAATACTATAAGAACCAAAACAGACATTTAACAATCATCGCACCCCATATTACAGCCACTAAAGATATTACAAAGTTCACCGCGGTCCCAACAAATGATCTAACTGACATTCAGCTTTTTTTGAAAAAAGAATCCATTGTTGCCAACAGTGAATATAAAATATCCCCGGAAAGTGGCCCTGTAATTGTTCTTTACTTTGCAAGTAAATTTTTTGCAGCATTTGTGGGACTTTTTGACTTAAATGGGGTTTAGTTTGAGCAGCTTTGAAGTTTTGAGCTTAGATTCTAAATGTAGTTTCTTGTTAGTGCACTATCTTTTACCTGTGATTTTTGTCACATTTTATCAAATAAATGGTTAAGAGGAAATGTGCTTACAGGCAACTCAAAATTAGTAACGACACAAAGAAAAATACGTTCAGGAGTGTATCTGTTAAAATGTATGTATAATCACAATGAATTTAGCGCATAAGCCACTGACATAAAAGTTAAAAAAACTAATGACATTATTTCAACAAAGAGTTTCACAACTGCATCAAATAATACAGTTGTTATATCATTGTTTAAAGCTATCAATACATCGCACAGTTTCTCTGTATTAAATTTCTCATTTCACAAAATAATACCCAATCTTCGTCGAAAACCCTTGAGCTGGCAACCCAGTCTCAATATTACAGCCAATAGTTTTTTCGAATGGCGTCGTTCCGCTCCGATGACGCACGAAATCGCCCGAAGGCGCCCGAACACACCCTAAGGCGCCCGATTGTTTCCTCGCGTTATAGACGTCTTATCATCATAGGTTTATGAATTCTGTGTTTGTATTGGGATTTGAAATATTTTACATCACTTCGATACGACATTAGAAATTCGAAATTAAGTTTATTTACAGCAAAACTGCTGAACTGAATGGAACTAATTAGCGCACCAAAAAAAATATTTTTTCTCAAATGCTTACATAATTTGGATATGCTATCACTTATTTTTTTTTGTAGGATTAGTTCATGAGATTAGCTCGTTTAATCAAACAAGCAAAGTTAATAATAAATGCGCTAGTAACTGTGACTTAACTACTAAACCAATTTTAATAAGATTCTGCACAAAGAATGTCTAAATTCTAACAAAGAAAACAAGCCACTATTTATCCAGATGCGGCAATCAGTTCTTTCGACGGGTGTAACCGCGATAAATGACGAGTATTACTAGAGATTAACATACACATACATAGTTTACTACCACATAAATACAGATACCAATAATAGCAAATAGAATGGCCAATATAATTGATCTGTCGGAAATCAAACCCGCAAGCATGATAGCTCCCATTACATGCGCATACCTGGCTGCATTGTTGTGTTGTTATGCTCGTACAATGCAATTTGCGATGCATTTCCTTTGTTAAATATAGTAGAAATGTTGGAAGGTTTCTATGAAGTGAAATTAGATGTAGACATGATTTGTAGACGTTATTTTGACACGAAGTTTGTAATCTTAATTAAAGAAATCTAAAGCGCTAATCTCAGGCACTACTGGACCGATTTGAAAAATTCTTTCCGTGTTAGATAGCTCATTTGTCGAGGAAGGCTATAGGCTACTTTTTATCTAGGTGCGCAAAGTATTTCCCGACGGGGACGTGGGTGAAACCACTAGTGAAAAATACAACTACTAAAGACAGAAATGGCTCCTATAAAGCCTCATAAACATATACGGAACCCCAGTAGTGTTGTGACGGCGATGTAACAAACTGTGTGCTGAGCTGAGTGATGGCCTCAACGCGCCAATTTATGTGTTCCCCGGTTCCATGAGGGGTCAGCAGAGAGCTCTGTTGAAAGGATTGTTAAAAGCTAAATTGGTAAAATACAGGTTGGACTTAAAGTTTTGGAGCTAGTATAAAAAGGGTTTGAAAAGTTTAAATTATTTAGATAAAAAGTGGAATATTCCTCGTCTGAAGACCTGAAGGTTTCGGCGTAACTCCACGCCTAATTTTATTCATTTTGGTTCGGCGGTGATAGCGTGATAGTGTGACAAATAAACTGATACATTTATAGTGTTAAATAGTAGAGATTGTACAGAAAAAATAGGCCTGGTGACAAACTAAGCTTACATTACGTCTAGTGATACATAACACTTCTTCACTGAAATACTTTTCTCTTTCGGGTGCCACAAATGCATGAAAAAGTTGTACAACAGTTTTATAAAAAGACAACACCACCTTAACACAATAATGCTCCATAATAACTAAATAAAACACGAACAAACAAAAACACAAACAATTTACACAATGAAGACCACTTTTTCGATTAAAATGTATTGCGCGGAATGCTACGCGGTATGCTACGGCGTAGCTCGTAGCGCTACGACCGCGTAATACACACCTTTGGAATAGAAAATGTTTTACGAGGCAGATGCATGTTTTTGTGTGATGTTGAAGGAACATTTAACGGGAGTAAAAATGTATGCCGTTGTAAAGATTTTTATATTCGAAATTCTTGGTGTTTTAGTACATTTTTGTGGTTAATATTTTTTAATTTTAGCACATGTTTATAAATAATCGGGACTTCATCGCGATGTATTACTATAGAGGTACTATACGTCTTTATATACCCAACGTTTCAGCTGAATTGCTGTCCCTGGTTACAGGCGGACTTCAGTACAGTCAGTTAATTCTCGATTATTTATAAATATAAAACAAATAAATATTGGAGCTTAATAACTAATTGATTTCATGTTTTTAGACAATTTTTAGCGAAATACTATATTAAACGTCACGTTATCTTGCTTAATATTTCACTTACTAATCAAAATTCAATTATTCTTTCCAGACCCACCACTCACAACTCCAAAAAAAAAACAGATTATTACAAGTGACCCAATTTCACGGCTGGCAGTGTACACAGCTCGCCACAAGAAGCGCTTGTCTGTGGCTTGTAACAAACAACGTTGTCAGTCGGAGCGATGTGCGGTCGTGCCGCGAAAAGGGAACACCTGTGTACCCTAGGTATAATGTTATCTAGGCGTTTTATTACGATTTTGGGAGCTCGGTTTAGGTTATAAAGCTTCTGTTTATTTTTGGATTAGGTTATTTTAATTTATTTACGGCCGTACACAGTTTTCTTACAATCTTTTGATTTCCTTACTCCGAATAGAAATTTGACAATACTTTTATGGGGCCAATATCAAATTCTATGTCTAGTAGGCAAATCCAGAACTGGTCTAGTAGGCAAATGAAGTTTATTACATAGGTGACTAACTACGGATTTCTATAACGTTATATTTTGTATTTATAAATACAACCTTCCACATAGAAATCCACCGTTATTTATCTATAAGAGTTTCATCATACCATATCTGGTACTGCTTGGTTTAAAAAACTTTTAAAGAAAAAGCTTTTATTTAAAACCTCTAAAAAGAAGAAAATAAAATTTTGTCAATAATAAAAGCTTGTCGCGAGTTTTACCGCAAATTATTATGATATAGGTAAAGGAATATTGATAGGTATGTAAAACTCGCGACAAGCTTTTATTATTGACAAAATTTTATTTTCTTCTTTTTAGAGGTTTTAAATAAAAGCTTTTTCTTTAAAATTTTTTTTTACTTTTAATTTATTTTTTACTTTTTAGTTATCGCCATTATTTCTAGTTACTATTAACGAGCTCTTTCATTTAATACCCATATTGTAAAAGTGGATTAAATATAACTGTTCTGACATCTTGTATGATCCGCCATATTGGATTTAGAATGACGTCACATATCTTATCATATATTGTCATCCAAACTAAACGCGTCCACGAAATTTCAGCACAAACGGTTGAATATATCTACTTCAAAATTGAGTTCAAAGATTTCACCCGAACATACAAATATATATATTTATTTACATACATTGCAAGTTAAATAAAAGCTTTTAATAAAAAATACAACTATGTTTTGTGTCCTTGGGTAAAATGTCCAACATAAAAAAAATACTGAATTTAATTAAAATCCAGAAATCCTCGCAAACATAATTTAACAAAATCTTTTAATTAATTTAAAAAAACTTTAAATACCAACAAGCCATCTCAACCCGAATACTTTTATAACCAGTTTTTTGTTATATGCATAACACCCATCCATAAACTGACTTCAGTAAGCACAGTTTTATTACATAATGCTATTTAAATACCCCCTTCTTCCCCCCCTACCACAGACTAAAAAACCCACCACAGAGTATAAAAAAAGCTGAACTAAAAAGCTCTATAAAAACTCGTTGGAACTCCATCGCGAGTGCATTAAACTATTTAATGGTTAGTAGTAACTAGTTGGCGGTAACTGTTAGTTAAACAATAAGCTGCGGTTAAAACTACGGTTAGGTTTACTGGGAGTTATGAAGTTTTTTAGAATATCCTGCTAGAAAATTTCATATTGTTCGTATTCGTAGAATGAGAGCTTTGGAATGTGTGTTTTTATGTTATTAGGGTATTAAAAACCACGGTCTGTTTGATGGTTTGGTCATACCAAAATACCGTTTTGTTTTACTGCTGCTGAATAATACCAACTCTTTATTTGGAGTTTCAAATTCTTGTTTTGTATCTTGCATACCTAAACGATGGTTCTAACACAATTATGATATTTCATGATAATCCCATTTTAACAACGTTTTCTAATTAAATAGCAAGGTGTTGATACTAATTTTAATTTTATTTATTTACACATAAAAAAATACACACACAAAATGCTCATACTGACTTAACATAATTAAAATATCCAAATATTTCAGAATACACCATAGCCTTAAAATTACCTATACAAATCTGCATTTCAAATCCTATAAGCTATGGTCACGAAGCATAAGACAGCTTTAGTCTCAACAGGCCAACAACCTAATGAATATTGGCTCCACTCTATTACCATAAACATTAACTTCTAGCTGTTAAAAGCACCATAAACTAGCTATCTACCCATCAAGTTATAAGTTTTAAATATACCTACTTGAAAGAGAGGAAGTTTCGTGTTTACGATGGCGGCAATTTTGAAAACTTCAGTTTATTAAGAGGTGTTGTTAAGGTGTCCTGTGGATGTTTAATTTCTTAGCTCATTAAAAGTTTAATGATGAGTATTTTTAGTTTTCTAACAATAAAACTAAAAAATACTATATACTGTATAATATTTTTCTTCTACTTTTAGTCTGTTTTAATTCTAAATAATTTCATCGAAATCTATTTAACTGACATTCTGGCTGGCAACACACACATTTTTACATTAATAAAGTATGTATTACTAATGCGTATTATTTATGTATTATATTCTTTAAGGTTTTCTATAATGTATCCACAGTTTTCGTAACTCTGGTACAAGATCCCAATCATTACATCCTAATCTTAGTTCTCTAAAACTGCATCTATCCTTAATTTTCCCCAAGCAACCCTAACTTAACTAAACCGATTATCAAGTTAAACTAAAGACCAACAAATTCAAATATAACGACATAAATTATTCAAGCAACACAACACAGGTGCGCGAGTTGCGCGCTTTGTTACGCGAACTTCAGTTTTGTTGCTGCAACTGTTGCTGCTATTGTGTTGCACGGTGACGTCATCATGGTAAATAATAAGCACGTAATATGCTATAGATAGAATATTGTATGATAACTTGAAATATACTCAAATAGTGTTATCATATCACAAAAAAAATTACATACGTTTGACAGGTGTAGAAAGAAAAAAGACAGAATGTACAGACCACAGCAGGTCAACCTACCAAAATCTGTAAAATTTTACCAATCGATCATTAACCATCCAATAGTGTGATTAGGTTGAAAAACTATTGCAGAAATTTGAAAAATTTGCCTGTACCAAACGTCTGTTCAACCTTCTTTAATAAAAAAATAAATATTAAAATTTCTCTGGATTCATGGAAAATGCAAAAAACTTTGGAAATGAAATACTTTTTTTGCAATCCTTTGCTTTATATACTCAAACCAGGATCTTCAATTTATCTTTATCAGAATTTATAAAAACAAGCACGGATAGTACAGTTGAATCCAATTTTTCAATCTAGAACAATAAATTACACAAATAAATTGTCCACAGTACCTGTACTAAATAGAAAGGAACTACAAAAAATGGCTTCCTTTGCCGACGGCCAGTTAATTTGTCGATGCCACTTCCACTGCCTCTGTTTAAGGTCCTTTAATTGTTGAATGTCCATTGTGTTGTCTGTTCGTTTATAGGTCTGTGGAAATGGTCATTGGGGTTTGTTTAGTTATTTTATTTAACTTTCTTTTTGGGAATGTAAAGCCTTTCTTGCACTTACTAATGGTGGATTTCTATAATCTATCTATTCGTTGATTTGTGATAAGAGATTGTTTTTAAGTTTCGCGATTTGTACACATATTTTAGACAACAAACGGGTCTTACTTGCGATGAAACTATAAAAGGTGACCACGGTCGGTGCAATTCGGCCGAAACGTCGGGAGAAAAGAGGTATCGTAAACCTTTTATAGTTTCATCGCGAGTAAGACCTGGTTGTTGTCTAAAATATGATAAGAGATTGAATTTTGAAATAAGCTCTATAAAAATTTTGTCTTTAACTATCTAAATGCAGTTTATCTGTAAACCTGTAGGAATAAGAGGTGGAATTAAAAAAAATAGTACTGTGTACAAAGACTATGACAAATTATAAAAAAATATCAAGTTTTGTTACAAAGAAGAATAACCAGCGAAAGAGTTTTGTACCTACACATAAAAATGTTACTTCGCTATTTGTAAGACAATGTTACCTGGACTTCTATAAGTAACCCCATCACCACAACTTCTATACCAATAATTTATTTCACCAATACCACATTAATTTTCACCTACTACAATCAACTTATACACTCAGATTAAACCTAATTTATCTCTTCCTTTAACCAGTAAAAAATTAGGCATTTCAAAAGTAAATTCTCATCAATTATTCCGGCATCTAAGCGTTCAAGCGTTTGAGTCATCAAGCCAGATCGGTTGATTAGTGGCCGCTCTATAATGTCATCAGTCTGTAGTTGGCTGCATTTCAGCAGGCTGTTTTATTCTGCATAGTGGATTAAGTAGATTAGTTAGGTAAGCTTGTACCTATACTAATATGTATAACATTTGAACGTTAAAAACGCTTAAACTCTGTTTGAAAGAGCTAATCTTAGAAATTACTGGACTGATTGGAAAAATTCTTACTATGTTAGTTAAATTGTGAAAATGATATGATTCAGTTAAATGTTTCGTGAAAAAAGAGACAATATGGTGAGCCCTGTCACAAAATCTAAGATTTGCCGCTCATATACAGAACAGTTATAGGTTTGCACGAACTTAAGTTCAATTAACCTTAGACCATTACACATCCATTAATTAATTCATCTGTGATAGTGTGTAGATGGAGATCTAATAAATAAAATATTGTCATTCGATCTCAATACGATATTATAACATCTTATTACCTAGGTATAAAACCTGAATTTAATTATTTTTCATACGAAAACGACCCCCAAAAATATAATCTTGACAGTTTGAACAATATTATTTTATCATCTCATATTTCTGAAACGGATATACTGAGACGTAAAATTTTCCAAATGTCAAGAAAATTATATTAACGCGAGATATTTCAGTTTCACGTTTTATGGGATTATATTTACTCAGTTTATATTTATATAATGCACCAAAACATACACGGACTTGAGGATATAACATTATGGGACATTAAATATTTTATTTTCTAGCTCTGGTTTCAAATTAATTTGAGATTAAATTTTATGCTATGGTTTTAGATATAGATTCAGTTTATCATGTGCATAATAATTGCAGCAACAATTAAACTTTTTCAAAAAAATAGATCATGCAGAATCTTACCAAATAAATTCAACACAACAATTTAAAACCCTGCAACTAGATTCTAAATACTGGTAACATACTCAGTTTTAAAAATCCTAAAATCGGATAACACAAACAAACAGTAAAATTAAGAACCTTCCACTTTTAAAGTCGGGTTAACATTGCGTTACAAGTACCACATCTTCGACTTCACAAACTCTCGCTGACGCAGTAATAAAAACCCCGAATTTCATCTAAACTAGAAACAATTCGGTCCCAAAGTCCCAACGCACAGACCTATCAATCTATTAGACAGTCCACTTAATTAACCGAAGCTTGTACTCTCAACTTGCAATCTCACTGAACGCCCATTAGCTGAAGAAAAAAAAAATTGGCTGAAAAAACACGTAAATACGCCCAATGCCCAATGAAGTTCCAGATTTGGATGTTTTTGTGATCATGACTTAGTATTTTTTGGGGTAAAGGGATGAGATTTTGGACTAGTTTAATTTGTTCTCATTAAACGCGAATGGATAGTAAAGGATTCGTTTATACAGGGTGTTGAAGTCGGCAAAATACTCTGTGTACCCTGTTTCATTTGCCCCACATCGACTTCGAGGAACATTTGAAACAGGCAACGGTAATTAAAAAACTATGTGGAAAGTCTATCATTACATCACTCGTATCGCGACACCTTTTTCATCGGTCTACAGCACTTTAAACCGGTTTGTCTTTTCTATCAAAAAGTACATATAAGTATTTTGCCTTACGCCTGTCATATACATATAATAGAGTACCAAAATATATAAAACAGCTACTATTAAATATATTTAAATTTAAAGAATTCCTCATTGCCAAATGTTTTTTGAATGAATACCTTAATGATTCTCTACACTTGAGACGTTTAACTTTAACTTAAAAAAAATTGTACGCTTATTACAGACAAATCATGTATAGATTTGACTGTTTTTTTTTTATTATTTACCATGTTATGTAGCAATTCCTTTTATTTGTTATCATACACCAATGATTTTACAAAAATATTTTTTATCAATGTTGATCCTAATATTTTTTTTCTTTGTCCACAGAGTAACAATATCGTACTCGAAGAACATGACATACGCTGAATTGGTGATTAATGACGTGAAACCTGAGGATGAGGGGGTCTACCGCTGCGAGATCACCTACCTTCAGGTCGGGGAGGACTGCAACACGGTGCAAATCACCGATTTTCATACTTACAGTGAGTACTAATTTGCATTTTTTTGAGGCTGATTTTTGAAGGTGATTTGGTTTCTTTTAGGTCGATATGAAGGCAACGTGTGAGTCTGATGTGAGAGAAATTATGTGTGTATTTGAATTCAATATTTTAGTTTTGCTGTAATAACCCACAGTGCATATTCTGTGAATTACAGTATCTGTCAATAATTTCATGAACTAGAACATAAAGCTAATTACTACATCTGAAAGCTTCTTCAGTTTTTTCTTTCTTTTAGTAGTTTCTAGAACTTTTGTACTCTGAAACTTCTCCCACGAGCGAAAAGCAAAACTACAACACGTTTCTATGTTATTGATCGCCTCAAGAATCAACTTTCGCTTCTAATCGCTACAATTATTTCAACAGTAGCTCATATGCTGTAAAATTCCAATTACAAAACTTAATTATAAACAATATATTACAAATATGTACATTACGCGTCAAAGTATTCCTCCGCATCGCTGTCATCCGGTAACGTGCCCAGAAGACTGGCTGCATTGCCACGTTGTATGGCAATGCTTATTCTTTGACCAAAGAACAAGCCAGCCCTCTGGTCACGTGAAGCGTCGATCAGTCGCTTAGAAATAATATATTGTTTATTTTTTGTTAGTTATCTATTTATATTTAGCTAGTAGTATTAATTTATAAATT
>NWSH02000571.1:3367207-3378408 GCA_002382865.2 Heliothis virescens
TTTTTTATTCATATCTATACAGTTTACAATAACATATTTACAATTTATAAATTAATACTACTTGCTAAATATAAATAGATAACTAACAAAAAATAAACAATATATTACAAATATGTACATTACGCGTCAAAGTATTCCTCCGCATCGCTGTCATCCGGTAACGTGCCCAGAAGACTGGCTGCATTGCCACGTTGTATGGCAATGCTTATTCTTTGACCAAAGAACAAGCCAGCCCTCTGGTCACGTGAAGCGTCGATCAGTCGCTTAGATATAATATATTGTTTATTTTTTGTTAGTTATCTATTTATATTTAGCTAGTAGTATTAATTTATAAATTATAAACTAACTGAAAAATCAAAAACAATTAACTATTTCATACAAGCGAACTAAGTTTCTAAACTGTTTGCTGGCATTTTCTTTGTTCTGAACTATAAGTAACTTCTGATAGTTAGTGTTAGTGTCGGGGCGCAAGTAGTGGGCGACATATCGTGCTCATAAGTTGTGTCAACATGACAGCCAATCAGACGGGCGGATGGCGGTGTAGTGATGCGGAACAGTCGATATCGATAGTTGTGGTTTATTTTTAAAATATATGGGAGTCTGGGGAGTAATATTTTTTTTCTTTTTTAGTGATGAACAAATATTGAGTAGAGTTTTTGATGATTATTTCATTTTGCTGTAAAATAATTGCGTGCTAGCGTGACAGTTGACATGTTATTGCCTGTTTTATAGCATTGGATTGTTTTATTTTAATTATATATTTTTTTACTCAAACTTGATGCAAATATTCGAGAGTAGGAGATAATAATAAATATTGAGAACATGTCAAAACGTTAAAGTTGAGCTTAACTTGATAATATTTAATGAAGTTCAATTTGTCAAGCAAACTGATAAAATATTATTTTTTCGAACTTTGAAATAGTTTAAAGTTTGTAACATAGTTAATTCAATAATTAATATTTAGACAAAGTTTACCTTTACTTATAGTGTCTAGAGAATGTTTGTGTAATTATATAAATATATCAAAGTAAGTCAAAGTTTCAAAATGTAGCCCCTTTTTAGCAATCAAAAACTTTGTTTGATTGCTAGTAATTGATTAATGGGCTGGCTATCGATTTAATTCATTATGGTTAATGAAACTTTGAGTTTTATCAATAACTTTATCGTTAAGTCTGCATAGCTGTTTAAGATATTTCAAGTTGTTTAAGTCCATATTTCAAGAGGTGACTTGATAGTTGTTTAACAGTTTTGTAGCAGCATTCCATGAGACCCACTCACAAGTTTTAACATCTGATTTAATAAACTTTCGAAGCGCAACGTAACAAAAACCAATTACACAAAAATGTTTACGGCTACTTTCACAGGTTCCAGATAGAGTGCTAGACAGCTATCTGACGGATCATTCCACAGAGAAGTAATCAAAATCAATCAATCGAATCATTTTTAAGGCACATTCCGTCAGATAGCTATCAAGAACTTTATCTGAAACCTGTAAAACTGGCCATAAATATTATGATTTTTTATATAAAAGAAAATATAGATACAATTATTCATGAGTTTAAATAAAAATCGAAACAAAAAAAAACTTGCTTACTATCGACTTATCCCATCACTAGCAGCCGTTAGGTTCTCTAGGATATTGCGTTTGGCCCGCCTCGGGCGCTCGATTCACCAAGGTGCCACGCACTCCATCTCTGTCCAACACAGCGCAGTAAACATATTACATCCCTTTCCTTCGCAAAAGCATACGTCTTTTCTATGAAACAAATGGATGTGAGATATTTTATTTGATACTTGACTGTTTACGATAGGTTTTTCTTTAGATTACAGGATATTTTCTTCTCGCGTTATTTATGGGCAAGTGTTATTTCTTTGCGATAGGTAAATAAGGAGATATTTTTTGGGAATAGGATTGGGACGTATTCTAACACTCCCGTGTGGAACTCGGCTATCATTTATACATCTTTGGATCATTTGAACTTTTTTGGCAGTCGTTACAGGTAGTCAGACGTATTAAAGCCTTACAACCATTCTTACCAAGAGGTATTGGATTGCCTAGGTAACTGGGGTTGATGCGGTCAGATATACAGTCGCTCCATGTAATACACTGATACTCAGCTACAACTGGTTATACTAGAAGTCGACCCCAACATACTTGGAAAAAAGGTAGAAAAATTATGACCTATTCTACAAGTCCTTCACATATTCAAAGTGATATGGTGCACAGATAAAAATACGTCTAAGTATTTTTGTGTCCCAAAAGTGCATGTTAGTGTATGCGAACGAAGTCGCGGGTAAAGCCTAGTGTATGCTGAAGGAAAACAAAATATCGTCCGTGTGGAGTCTATGTAAATATGAAACCGACGCGTTCGGCAACAAATAGAGTGCTATCTGCTTGCGGTGAATTTTTAGTGATGGGACAAAAGATAAAGTTTAAAGGTAAAGATAAAAGATAGTTATCTTTTTGTAAAGTTAACGTGAGATTCTTTTGAGAAAATTTTAATGTAGTTATATTAAAATTGGACGAGATGAAGAACAATTTACTCATTTGTTTTCCAAAGGTATATTGAACTTAATTAGTTCTCGCTGCAACATCGTAAAGTAAAACTAATAAAAATATTTACATACATATTTGAAAAATAATGAATACGAAAATTATCTGCTAAGCTATTAAACCTCCAAAGGACATTAATATTCAATAAATTAAATGAACTAAAGACTAGAATTTGCATATAAATGTGATTAAAGATTTTATCACCTATTTTTAATTAAAAAATAATTACCAGTATATACAGCTAGTTAAAGTTATTGAAAAAAGTTTTATTAACCTTACGCTCGCGGGTTCGATATCCGAATGGGACAAATTTAATATTTAATTTCCTTGTATTTTGAATGGTCGCTATGTCTGTTTGTAAGGAACCGTAACTTCTAAACAGGTGAACCGATTTTCGTGCGGATTTCTTTCTTATGTTAAAGTTTACATACCTACCTATGGTTATGCCTATGGCTGTATAATTTAAATGTTTAAAATATTATAATGATTGTAGTTATTAAATTCGCGAGAAATGATTAATGGCAAATATTAAATAACATGCAATAATAAATTATTTTCTACTTTGAAATTACTATGTTTATTTAAATCCAAAAAAAACAATGTTATCCAAAATCGCTAGAAGGGACGTACTATACTTTGAAGATGCATCGCAGACAGAATTAACCCTACACTTGCCATATCGTTTCTAATTCTAAGCTTAACCCTTAAACGCCGCGAGCCAAGTGAGGGTTGTTCAAGAGAGATGGGTCGAATGTACCCTCCAGGTATTTTGGCAAAATCTTTGAGTTTATTTATGTTTCAAGGTATTACATAATTCGTGGATAAATTGCAAATGACGGAGATTTAACAAATAAATGATAATGATTACTATTTTGGTTATCTAAAACGCCATAAAATTATGAACCTATACTCGATGTATTTTTAGGTACACGGTATTCTTAGAAATACTTTTAGAAAATTATTACACATAACATCGAATTTCCGCGGTCAACCTACCTCCTGTTAAATCATGAACCCAGGTAGAAATAACCTTTAACCCTTCCAGAGTCTCATTTATCAATCTCTTTACGAAATTCCATCTAAATCAAGTTAGCCATTCTCCAATGTAGTAGACGCTACTAACACAATAACAACACATTCTTACATTTTTTTCTTACTTCATACATTATTAAGTTGGTATGACTAAACATGGCATATATTAAGCATAGATACTAGAATTCAAACTTTATGGCCTGTGAAAGAATTACAAATACTTATAAGTAATTCATGAGCGTGCTGATAAAACACTTGAATATGTTTAACAGAAGGTATTTGAGACCCTAGAGTAACAAGCGAATCGTGAAATCTAATTAATTGTGAGGCCCAAACCAATATTGACTCCGTTTAATTAAGAGAAAAAGTTTTTTTTGCTCTCAGAGAATGAATGAATCAATGTAGTGATTTTTAAAAGTTTTTTTAGGGTTCCGTACTTAGTGCGTAAAATTGAACCTTATTATTGAAACTTTGCTGTCCGTCCGTCCGTCACTGTAATATTGTTGCCGCTATAACAACAAATACTGAAGACTAGAATAATTTTTGGGGTCTACCATATAATAAACGTATTTTTTTTTTCGCCATAAAAAATACGGAACCCTTTGTGCGCAAGTCTGACTCCCACTTGCTAGTTTAAAAATATATATTCTTCTATAAATCTTTGACCCTATTGGAAATTTTTAATATAGATTAGATCCCTTAGCCTTTAAGATAAAGGTCTATTATTAATAAATACCTAATTTTACAGCTTTGCGCATAACGGCTTGTTAAATACTTAGTCTAATACTAAGAATTTCTAATTAAATAATAACAAATTATTTTGTTACAATATTCTGCCTTGAAGAAATCTGATTATTCTTGAAGATTTTTGTATTAATTGTTTTAAGATTTTATTGTTCTTTTTCAGTGCTAAGACTACGTTTTATAAACATTAACATAAATAACCAATAAATAACTACCAAAACAAAAATATAATCTTAATAAATATTAAAAAATATTTCACAAATCTCTTCAATTAGCGCTATTACAAACAGCAAACACATTACTAACACATGGTCGGCCTCTAAGATAAATCACCAATTTATTTCGCGAAAATTCAAACCAAAGGGTACATAATGATAAACAGGACCTGCACAGAATGGCCTAAATGGTCCACGGTTTTATTGTTCAAAGGATTACGGGTCCATTTGACCCCCAGTAGTTTGAAGTGTGACATGAACAATGGAGGGTTAAAAAATAAAATTCGAGTCATTCTCGTTGGATCCCACATTTTGATCCCAATTTTTTTTTGGTATTTCCGATGGACCTCATTTTTCTAACTTAACTGTTCTAACTTTATTGAATACTAGCTTCTGCCAGCGGCTTCGCCCGCGCTATACTTGAAATCCCGTTTTTTCCCGTTCCCGTGGGAATTTCGGGAAATCCTTTCTTAGCGGATGCCTACGTCATAACATCTGCCTGCGTCCCAAATTTCAGCCCGATCCATCCAGTGGTTTCGGCTGTGCGTTGATAGATCACTATGTCAGTCAGTCAGTCAGTCAGTCACCTTTGAGTTTTATATATTTATAGATTTAATTTAATTTAAAAACATAAACTTTCTTGTCAGTGTTGACAGACTTAAAACGAGTTTTGAATGAGACACATTAAAAATCTAAATCTTTCATTATTAATTCATCTAACAATCTCGTTTGATTTACTTAACAATTTTGTCGTTGTATGTACCCTCACGCAGTTTTTTTCTGAATTCGAGATTCAACGACTATTTTTTTTTAATTTGAGCTTCAACTGGAATATGAAATAATATTTTGTGATATCCAACGCCACAAATATTAAAATGGGATCAAAAAGTGGGACCCTACGAGAACGATCCTAAAATTCAGCTTAGCTTGCGTCTGGTGTACCAATTTTGTATGCAGCGGTTAAGGGTTGATGTTTTTCGTGAAAAAATTGTAGGGTTATGAGCCATAAAAGTGGTGGGGGTGATTTTAAAGTATAATAGGTGAATAGCTATATTTTTCGCCTTCGGGCTTATAAGCACTTATGATTTGAATATTTAATGGAATATTATCTAGTTTGCATGGTTACTAAAATACTATGATAGCACTTGTGTATTGAGAGTAAAGACAAGTACTACTAAAAATGTTTAAAGTTTTTAATGATTCACTTTCTTGTGAAATCATCCAAAAAGTCCCTTTATTTTAGGACGAGCAGTGGTCAACTATTTAATATTTGTTATCCCGGGTAAATTATAGCTTTCTGTCACTATACACAAAGCTATAGGTATCAGATACTGTAATTATACTAAAAAGGAAAGAATTCTTATTACATCCTACACGCTAAGCAAGTGCTAAATTATAGCATATATAATATATATTATATATATATATATATAAACCACAAAGATACATTTTTAGTCAGCAAAAAAACATCCATTACGAATATTTTCCTAAACAAAATTACCACTTGCTAAAAGATTGAGTCGGAATAAAAGCAAACGGAACACGAGGCAAAAGCATGTTTCTTTTAACCGCGAGTAATTCGCAAAAGGACATATTTTTAAAGGGAATAGCTGTTTTTAATCCTCAGCCCCTTTCAACACAAGTTTTGATGCTGTTGGGTCTTGTAATGCCTTTTATATGGCACGACTTTTGGTTATTTATTTGAATGAAAATGTTGTCATGATAGTGCCGTCAGTGCCTAGGATTTTATATAGAAAACAACGTCTTGCCACCATTGGATAGTGTATGCCAATAATAAATAAATTATCTTATAGCTTCTGAATATTATATTTTGTCTTAAAATTATTTATTTAGAGACAAAAAGAAAACAACTTAAATATAAATATAGTAAAAAAAAAAATAATTAAATGGTTTACATATTTATAATTCTCAAACTAGTGTTATTTACTCATATAATAACCCATTAACACTATCCAAAACTACTACTCATACCGACTAATGACAACCGACACGACAAATCGTGACATCGGATCGTCCCCTATAAACATCTCCCACAAGTTTATTCAGAAAATATTGGTTAAAGCTGAAAGGCTGCCGGTATTCGAGCGGTGTATTAAAATGTCGCTGACTGCATACTTGCCAGGTCGTGTCGGATTGCCGTCCCATCGACCTAGGAGAGTGAGGGAATAGGGAGTGCACCTGTGTCTGCGCAAATGTGCGTGCACTATAATATGTCCTGCGCAGCTGGCTGATCTCCTTATATGAGAATAGTCGCCGGCCGATGATCGGCTCCTATTTATCACTAGGACGAGGGGCTCATGGCTAAGTAACAGCCACACAGTTCAACAAATTGAACGTTAAGTTAGACTAGATTCCATGGGTGATCTATGTTATGATAAATCCATTCATGTTTTGGAAGGCACGTTTAATTGTACCGGCAATGGTTTGTAGATTTTTATGTTGTTTCAGTAACTAAGTTGAAAAGGTTAAATAGGCAGTAGTCAGCATAATTTCTAACACTCATTATTGCGAGTTTTCTTTTCTGTCTCGCGGTAGTTGGAGCATCAGAAGTGTCAGACTTTTGGCTGTCTAAAACTTAACCCTACCCTCTCAAGAACCCTTAGTCGTTCCAAGACCTTTGTCCTGTGGACCTCTCTGCGACGTAAAAAGAATAGCATTTAATTGTTATTTAACAATTACCCACGAGAATCAACAATGAAATCATTGACTAAATTAACGTCACCGAAATTAACCAAATTGATCTCTAGATCACTGTGTAGTATGTCAAAACACTGTCTAAATTACAGCCTCAGTGTATTTAACACTTTCATTAGAAAGCGGCGTAATCAAAGGGATTGTAACCTTTGATGTTGCCGGCTTTGTTGCTAGACAACGGGTTCGCAACGTGGTACATGACCTTATTGGAACTGGTAGGTTTATAATGGAGATCATTAGTTAGGTAACAGGGTTACTGCCGTGTTTAACGGCGTTTGATGTGCTAACTGTCGGTTAGGTAAATATTTTGCAGTTACGCATGTGATAAAGGTAAAGTCTTAGCTAGTATATATAATGTTTCTTTTTCCGTCTTCAAATAGCTATAAAATCTGTACTTTTGCTTCGTATAATATCCATTTTCATGTTCTTTGCTTATCTCAGTAAAAGACACCGCAAGTATTACTATATTTTAGAACCGTTCGGTTGTTTCCCGTTAAAGTAAAATATAAAGATAACAACTAAAATTATTAGTAACAAGCAAAAGTAACTAAAATAAAATAACTCACATTCAACTATAAAATAAATCCAACACGTACAACGCAACGATATCTTCCTTAAAAAGACATATTATTCGCAAAAACAAACAACACTTACCCAACTGCGAAAGGAACGAAACGTCCTACATATCACGCCTGTGTTGAGAAAAATGCACTTTTAGCCGCTCGATTTATTCGCCGTATACGATATACATTGCCGGTTCGCTGTGCCCAGGAAATGCTGCTCCGGAACCCAGCGTACAATGGTTATGATACATTGTATTTCGGACGATAACGCTAAAGTGATTCAGTAGCTGGTTTTCGGATGGATTTATGGCGGATGTGAGGAGTTATAATTTTTATTTTTCAGTCAGTTTTTAGGGTTCCGTAGGGGTTCAAAGAAAACTCTATTACTACTGATTCACCGTCCTTCTGTCCACCAAGCTGTATCTCAAGAACCATGATGACTAGACAGTTGGAATTTTGACTGACGATGATGTATTTATTATTGCAGCTATAACAACAAAAACTGACGACCTAGAATAACATTTTAGTGGCCTCCCATACAACAAACATATTTTTTTTATTGATACAGAACCTTTCGTCCGCGACTTCAACTCGCACTTGGCCGTCTCTTTTTTCAAAAAAAATATTTTTCTGTATATGAAATGTATTTCTAATTTTTATTTCAAAGTTAATGGTGTCATTTGTGAGAGTGAAATGCGTATCTGGATTTTATATTTCAGAGCTAAAGATAATCTAGTAATAGCACTGGTTTTGATTAAAAAATCTTTTGATGTGAATGTCATCAAAAGCCAAAGGTTTTTATTTGAAAAAAAAGGATAGGATTAATTCATATTTACTTGATTATAGTCAGTGTAGAAATTATTTTTTGAAAAAATCCTTTTACTGGAAACTTCAGAAAACTTTGATTTCAATCTAAAAACGCATAAACTTCACTCTTTTAATATTTCGTGTACTAATCCAATTCTCAGCATCTGAGTAATATTTGGCTAAAACCAAAAGTGTATCAACACTTCAACACTACCAAGCAACGCATATTGTATAGATGACAGCAGGTCAACCTATCCGAATCTGTCAAATTTTACCAATCTAACATTAACCTTCGACTATTGTGATTAGATTGAAAAACTTTTGAAGAACTTTGACAGACTGAGGTAGCAATGCAACAACGGACATAAAAACATATATTTTTTACACTTTTTGCATACATACAAACAAACACACTCACGTACGGAGCATAGATCTTGGCACCTACACACGCAAGACATTACTCTTAGATAAAATATTCGCACCCTCTACAACTATTCAGCCATTTTGAAATGTTACATATGTTTTAGTCTTAGACTTAAAATGAATTTTATCCTACATTTTTCTCGAAAGAATCAAAGTTGAAAACATTTTTGTATGTCAGATATAGGTACGTTTCTAAAAGCCTTTTCTTGTGAATATTATTTTCTTCATTTCAAATAGTGTTAAAATCAGTTTCTGTAAGTCTAGACTCGGGTGATATTTGCACGATCGAATATGACCTTAGACTTTAATATTTTCAGACTTTGAAACTCGAACACACAAAATACGAGTTAAGGCATTTTGTTACGAAATATTTTTTTTTATTTGTGTATGTGTAATAATTTCACTTAAAAAAAATCCAATGTAATAATAATGATTATGATCTATATTTGATAACACATAACCCAATAAAACTCCTAATTCAAACAATTTTCCACAGTAGTGTTGTACCACAAAAATATCGATAAAATTTTTGCCGGACCTCCCATCCCTAGTGGGTCTGAAACCGCAACAGAATGGGTGCTTCAACGCGGCTCTTGTAACAACGGGATCCCATTACACCTTGATGACCCTGTTCTACTGCTTGAATATAACGTACCCACATTAAAGGGTGGACAGAGATGTAGGTATGAGGTCTTTGGGTTTTAGAAGAATGACGATATTTTTAAACGAATGCCCAAAAAGTAAGAGGTTGTCAATTCGGATGTTTTTAGTGGTTGTTCAAAATGTAGGTATTATTATTATTTAACACTAGCTTCTCCCAGCGTTTTCACCCGCGTCCTGTGGGAACTACTTAGGGCACCCGGATAAAAAGTAGCCTTCCTCGATAAATGGGCTATCTAACACTGAAAGAATTTTTCAAATCAGAGCAGTAGTTCCTGAGATTAGCGCGTTCAAACAAACAAACTCTTCAGCTTTATAATATTAGTATAGATTAGAACATTGTAACTCACTCAGTCCACCCATGACACCGGTTGGTGCTATTCGGCCGAAACGTCGCGAGAAAAGAGGTATCGTAAACCTGTATAATTTCATCGCGAGTAAGACCTGTTTGCTGTCTGAAATACACTGTGCACAACTTATTATAGGAAAGACAAAATTAAAGCCTATTGGGTAATTTTACGCTCCAATCATAACAGACCAATAAAATTGGTCCAGCTAAAAAAGACGTGTAATATTTTTACCAATTGCCATAGACCAATAAGCCTAACTTGTCATCCTAATACAGAAATAAAGACACAGAGATAAACAGTATTGAAATTATTCAAAATAATATTTCACTTAACCGTGGACCATCAAATTCCTGCAGCTAAAAGCTCCCCGTAACTGTAAAGATCCCTGTAGTCTTACGTATCTAAATAACAGCTACTTTTGACACAATATGATTAAAAACTTTTCTCAGTATAAAACCAGGAGTGTAGGTACAGTATGGCGACCGCAGTGACGTCACAGGTCAGTGAAGGTGCCGTCATTACACGCGAGGTGGCGTTCCGAGCGTCATCAGACGTGGTTACAATGTATACGAGTAGTGATGGGACATGGCGATATCGATAGTTGTTTTAACGTTGATATATTTTACAAACACCTTTGATTTGATTTCAAATTGGTAATTTTAGTTTTATTTAGTCCTTCTTTTCCATGTAAATAAAGGAAGAAATAAATATGTGAAGTAAATTGTAAAAAAAAACTTTATCAACCTTACTTCTTTCTAATATCAAAGTTGAGTCTAGAAATGCTTTTATTATTATATTTGTCGGATGGGTCAGGATTTCTTCTCGATCTATCTGGCATCATGTGGGCAGAAATAGGGTTATCGTGCAATGAGATAGACGATTAAATAATTACAGTTTATTATTAAGACACTTTACACAATCGACGATCAACTTCATTACAAAATGTGAACACTAGACGTGACGTAGGGCAGTTCCGTGATCTGTACAGCGCGACACCTCAACGAAGACTCCTCTCCGCGAAGATCCCGCCGACCACCACGACTCTGCCAAGCGCGCCAAAAATGCTGTTTTGGAGAAACACCGCCATTGGCCGCGCTTACGTGACGTTTAGCGTCCGTACTCATGACCGGATACGACA
>NWSH02000571.1:3387736-3431563 GCA_002382865.2 Heliothis virescens
CCGCCATTGGCCGCGCTTACGTGACGTTTAGCGTCCGTACTCATGACCGGATACGACATATTTTTAATAATATCTGTGTGCATAAAACAGGTATTCATAAAAATATTTTCTTAATGTTATATTTAGGAACGTTTTCAAAAACAAACAAGCCCTTTTAAAGGTTGCTCAGCAAAAATATTGCTATAATACATATGTTTTATTAATTAGAATCCGAAAACATGATAAAATTAAAAAACAATATTGGGAGCAACATAATATTAGAACGATAAGGTAAAATACATAAAATTTAATTTGTTCTTAAAGTAAACAGGATCGAAATACCAAACTAACAAGGAAAAACATTTTATTTATCTCTGGAGGCCAAAATACATATCCCGGACGACATGTTTAGAAAATAAACAAAATTGTATCGAAATTGTGGAAATAATTTCATGTCTATAATACAATTTTGTTGTTTGTGGTAAACCATTCATTGGTTTATGCAAATCATGATTTTGTTACGCATTATAGCTGTCAGTAAGCCCTTTCGCTGATTTAATTGAATTCATTAATTCTGTTTATATTTGGTGTTATAATGAGGTGTTGTCAATAAACAAATAATATATTAACTACATTTAAAACAGGCTATTCATTAAATGGAATTTAGTATTATAAATCCTCTTGAAAATCCTCTTATATAAATTTATATTATACCAGCTTTTTAGCAGATTTAGTCTTTAATAACATCATTATAAACTAGGTATAAAATCATTTTTTTATGTGATCTTAATTTACCTATAAAGAAAACTATTACCCACCATTTATAAGAAACTATCGATAATAGCATCGTTTCCCATCCCTATAGGATCGAAAGGGTCCTACTACACTCATTTCACGTGACATTACTCGAGTTGACCCGTCGTATGGACGTTGTAGAATATCGCTTGGTCTAAAACATAAGCGGCAGCGAGAACGACTTGTGATGTATTTCATTTTGACGGAAGTACTACCATATAACCTTCACTTTAATCTGACTACCTTGATCTACTTTAACAAATACTTATATAATTTCGACTGTAAAAGAACTAGAAACTATTGAATGAACTATGCATAATATCAATCCAGTTTCATCGAGATTTTTATACACAAGCACGATAGGCTGGCTAAAGTCTACCAAAGACATTTTAAAGAAACTAAGCAAAAATGTCTCAAGCAACACTTAGCATGAATCTTCCATCTTCATGATCAAATGTATAATCAAAAGTAATATTTAATTTACTTCCCGCTATATCTTATAACTCAAGCCTCGTCATTACACGAATATTCGACAATCATTGGTCCAAAGCGCGGGCATTTTTTACAAATGTCCCGGATTTCGTCCGCTGGATAAAAATGGCCCACTTTTCGTCGCCGTTTCACCGGTAATGGTGGGTCTGTGTGGACGATATGACGCAAAATTATAGCTATCAATATAGTACAGTATATTGATATTTTTGTAAACGGCAGAATACTAAAATGTGTGTTTTTTGGAAGCCGACCCCAACATATTTGGGAAAAGACTAGGTAGATAATGTTCTTACGCAAAGCGTAAGGTAAAAAAATTGTATAGAAATATATAGTTTAGTTGATCCTATATACTTCATTCTAAACCAATAATATATTAAAAGATATAACCATATATATAGGTTTACATTCCAAAAATCCAAATACAGACAATTCTCAAAATATCGACCTAAAATACAAACAAAATCCACAATTTCTCTAACAAAGTATAAAATAGACAACTAGAATCGCTCTAAACTGCACAGAGCCATAAACTTAGAATTTAACTGCAAAAATCAATCTAAATTAAAGTAACATAGAAGGAATTCAGCGGCCATTTGTCAAGATTACTCTGGCCACCAAGATAAGCTTCCAGAATGTTCTCAAAGAGTTATTTTGTGGAGTAAACCGCTCATTTCGGGGCCATTTGTCTGAACGATCACAATGT
Source organism: Heliothis virescens (assembly GCA_002382865.2). Taxonomy (NCBI): domain Eukaryota; kingdom Metazoa; phylum Arthropoda; class Insecta; order Lepidoptera; family Noctuidae; genus Heliothis; species Heliothis virescens. Next base: position 3,389,706 of record NWSH02000571.1, read on the forward strand.
ATGAACGGCTTATGATATTATTTGATGGCGAATTCGTATTGAACGCTGCTGGATTCTCCTTGAACACAATTTATTGTTTGAATGGATACTAAAGATTTTTAGATTTTCCGAGTATTGCTATGGAGTGCCTCGGTTTTCTTAGTAATCGATAAATATCACGTTCCATGCGAGCTTCTCCGCGCACTCGGATAAAAATACTTCTCAATAAATAGGCTATGTGACACTGAAAGATTTTTTCAAATCGAACCTTGAGATAAGTGCCATCAAACGAAGTAAGAAATAAACTCTTATTGCGTTGTTAGAAGTACAAAAACTTCTATAATTACCAAAAAATGTCTCCAAACATTAATAAGACAATCTTTAGAACATTTCTACGATACAGTACAGAAGTAATTTCTGAACGAGCACCGCCACGAGATAAAGTTAGTGAAACTTTGTCGTTGGGAACTCATTAGCTGCACATGTTTATAGTTTACTGTGAGACTGTATGTGTGTCCATGTGGACTTTGTGCATTTGCACTAATAGCGAAATTATTTTTGGTAGGGACATATTGAAATTACTATCCATTTCTCGCGGTTCCACTCGCGTCCTGAGAGAATTACTTGTCGCATTCGGGAAAAAGTAGCCTAAAGTAAAGTAAAAGTAGTCTTCCTCTAAGCCTCTGTGTAGGTACCAAACATTTAGATCGGTTTAGTAGTTTCGGCGTCAAACTTCGAAAGGTAAACAGATACAGTTACAATAATTAAGGATACATAGGTTAATCCCATAAAACACTAGGGCCCGTTCCATATGAAAAAGTATCATTATGCTTATGGATAGCAGTTTTTATAACAAACCTCACAGAGAATAAATACAGGTCATACATAGGAATAAAACTTAAACTGTCACCTCGTGCTTCAAAGTCTTTATTATTTGTAAAACTTAGACTTAGCTGAGACACTGCCGCACCCTCAGATAAAAAACAAATTTGATCTTATAAGTATACACAGTGCGCTATAAATGTTTGCTTGGCTAGCCAATTTGTTTAATAGTCTACAAAATAAACAAATTATGTAAATCCAAATCATTATGACGTACTTGCATTAATGGAGGACAACACAAACCTGCTGAACAATAATGACAATCCCAGAAACACAAAATAAGCGAAAAACATTTAAATCCGAAATTTTCCGAAACTAAACAAACACTGAAATAAAATCGCGCTGAATCGGATACAAAATTCCGTTCAAAATAAATATCATTTTGAAAACTATTGCATTTCGGACATCGGCTGTTCGACAGTTTTGGCCTTGGATCATTTAACTTTTGGAACCGCCGTGAACATAAATCTCTGTGCGAAAAGGTCTGCCAAATCACGCGTCGGGAGCGAGGCAACGTAATAAATAGGAGCTAGATAACTCACTCATACATTTTTGATCACAGCACACAAAAATAATCAAACACAGCCTTAAACCCTTTTTTTTTGTCGATGGGAAATCATTGTGGGTGACAGCGTGAGAGAGTGTCAGACTTTTACTGAGTATAACCTACATTGTTCGTTATTGAGCCCTTTTTGTACTTGGGCCGCGAAAACTTGTGAACAATTCCGCAGCCCCGGCAGGCTCTGGTCCTAGTGGGCCCTACTGGGGTTTGCTGACCCTCTCTGAGGAGCATTGGCATAAAACTGACGCACACATGCACCGGCAATCTTGAACCTACAGCAGTGGGCAATGTCATCTCCAGTAAGTTGAATGCTCCAAGTTTTTGTCGAAAGGCAACACCAAACGAAAAATAAAACAGAAACCAACGCCTTCGCTGGAGATCGGCCAGGGTTAAATAAATATGTATAAACTACACTTGAATTATACTTTGGGAAAACATTTCGGTAAAAATCTTTTTCCTTTTTTGGGATGTGAAAATTTTAGGGTGTGGTTTGCTGTTTTTGGGATTATTTTTCTGGCGTCTCTTTTGGTTTTTGCAAACAAAGATTACTTAAAGCTCCCGCTGAACCACAAACCCTTTTTCTTTTCTTTGCTAAGAAAATGTTAAATAGCCCTGAAAATATTTTTTTTTTTTGACAAAATCATTTTTTCATGTCGATTTTAAACTAAGTCACTTTAATATCAATAAGGATAATATCCTCACAGTCAGTCGCGTCAGTCTGTTTACCACACTTTCATGGCAAATTACTCAATTGTTTCAGATGTTTGGTACAATAATAAATATATCGATTTGATAAATAATCCAGAGTCTAAAAAAAGACTTAAGTGACTTTTTACTCAGTACGATGTAGTTTCTACAAGACACAGGTCTGACCGCTATCGAAAGCATGTCTTAAATAATAGAAAATTTAACTTCCTTCATATACCCTGACTGAATTATAATCACTTATCTTACATTGTTCCAAAATTGAGGTACAGACGACCACACCTTACCCTACCCGAGTCTGCCAAATTTTACCAAACGAACATTAACCTTCCACTACTGTGATAAGGTTGAAAATCGATTGAATTAATTTGACAGATTGTGGTAAGTTGATGTGGTGGCGTCTGTACAATGTAAGTCTACGAGGTTGTATTACAATGATTGATGGGGCCCAGTCCTGCCAACTTGTTACAGTGTAGTGCCAAAAATTGTACCAACATTCATCTCGTGTCATTTTTATGTGGTTAGTGGTGAATTTGTTTTGTCAAAATTGGGGGTTTTTGAACTGCTTTTAACGGGTTCTGCAGAATAGTATTTTTGAGGCAAACAATATTTTTTTTTAATAACTGTTTTATTAATAAGTATTTTATTATCATCTGCCCAGTTATTTCTGAACTATGTGGTTAAATGAACCCCAAGTGGTCTGGATTCCGCTAACCACCAGTGTTTATATGGGACGACTGTTAATTTGACGTCCTCGGCCCAGTTAGCCCTTGGTAAGACCAGTAGTCAGACTTCAAGACTCGTCGTCAGACTTTCGTATTTCTTCGTTTTTGACAGTCTATATAGATATCCAGAATGACTGCCAAAAACACCATACTTAACCCTCAAAAAAACTGACCTACACCAACAAATTAAACTAAACAAACATACAAGTCTATATATACATAATTAAACCTATTCTTATCCTAAGCACGAGCAATTTAAGGAAGTTGAAAAGGAAATTAATTAAACAGCATGCGTTGTTAGTTTGTTTCCTGATAGAAAAGTCCGTCCGAAGAATTTAGAAAGTTTGCCTTTAATTAAATCCGGGTAAGAAAGAAAAAAGGAAATATATTACTTAGTTCAAGTAATTCTGTTTTCTGATCGGTGAATGAGAAAACAAATGAATTTGTCCGAAGATGTATGGTGCGCTTTATTTAACAATATTTTTTTTGTTGGCTTAATATGTTTATTATTACACTAGCTTTTGCCAGCAGTTTCACCCCTTTCCCTAGGATAAAAAGTAGCTTATACGTTATTCTGATAGTGTAAGCTATTTAATGCCAAGTTTCATTAAAATCCGTTCAGCCGTATGCGCGTTAAAGAGTATCGATTATACATACAAAAGCAGATGAAACCACTTGCAAAAGCTAGCAGTTCATAAATCATGCTCAAAGCAACAAAAAATAATTCACACACACAAAATCAACCAAATATAACATGTTCTAATTAGCCTGAAAACCCGAAAACCCTGAAATACCAAACTCAAAGAGCACATGTTACAAAAGACTGCATTCACACAAAGTTTATAATAAGCTGATAGTTAAACATGAACCAACAGTAATTAGGAACGCTAAACTTTAACCAAAGTTATGTCTTTCCAGTTTTTAATCATAGACTCGCCAGTTTATTACAGTTTTCAAACGAAACTGTAACATTTGGAGTTATATTAATATTGGTGGAACAAGCCTGTTTTTGCTAAGGGGTAAGACAAAATTTTGTATATTATGAGAAGCTAGAAATTCTAAAATTAATCTTTGAGTTAGTTTTAATGAATGACGAGTCTTTTTCGATCAACGTGTTTAAAAAATAATACGAGCTTACTCTCAAACTCAAATTCAATTTTTTTATATCAAATAGGCCTATAAAAGCTCTTATAAAACGTCAAGCTAGTTGCACGGCTTAAATAACAAAATCCAATTGAAAATCAAATCAAAGATCGCATACATACAAAATGTGCAGACATTTTGTAATTATGCTCGATAATACTATTATCGCGATAAACTACAATATAATCATGCCTGACGCCCATCAATATAATTTTAGTCAGATTTTTTTAATAAATAAAATGGGAAATGATATATTTACCCAAATATTTCAAAAAATCTATTAGCAAAAACAATATATCCAACGGTATCAGAGAACTGGAAGTCGGTGGCGATAAAGTCGCGAGTTCTGCCAAAACGTTCGTTGGTACCGTGATTATCTGTTGGCTTCGAAAGCCGGTGCTTCCAAGACCTGGGCTGCAGCCAAAATATGGAGACGGACACTCTTATATTAATTGTGGACAGTCTGAGAGATTTGTTCTGCGGATTTATTTGAGAAAACAATGTTGCTTCGATCCTACTAATGTAATAAATGTGTAAGTTTTTATGTTTGTTCCTCAGTCACGCTTTATTAAGCTGAAAGTCATACATAGATTAGTGTCCAACTGAAAACGTGAGATACTTTTTTATCCGGGTGCGGGAAGGGGCACTATCTCAAGGACGCGCAAGGGAACGACAAAAGCCAAAAAATAAAACAATATAATCTTGTTCCCGTGGTTTCACACGCGTTCTAAAACCACCTCCCCTGTATAGTTTAGTCTAACCGAATAATGGTATAGAAAATCCATTTTCACATATATCACTCTTTTATATTTTTTACAAAATCAGTTAATTAACTCTCACTATACGCAGCACTTCTAAGTAACCACTAATAACCTGATTTAAAATCACTAAAGCAATTAACAAAACATCACCATTCCTTTAAATACGAAGCCACAAAACGCCAAAAACTCCAATACACTTCCATTAACTTGAAAAACCTTTTCATAATTTTTCTAAATCCAAACCTCGATATTTCTTTGAGGGAAATTTTTCATTTCATAAATGCTTTCGGTGGCGCAAGTAGTGGGTAGTCGGATCCGCAAATAGGGCACGGTAGCGAATGATACATAATTATCTCGTAGGCGCTTTGAGGGGTTTCATCTCATTATAGAGTTAGAGACGTTTATAGATCACGATACGATTGATGCAGTTTAGATTTGATGTAGTACATAGAACAAAAAACAAAGGATAACTTTTTAGCTTTGTTCAGCAGTTTCATCCGCTTACTGAGGGAATTATTTCCCGCATCTGGATAAAAATGTTTGAATATTTCTACACCGACAATGGTAGAGTATGTGAAACTGTTTTTAATGAGATTTTGTATTTTTTGAAAACAAAATCTTATTAAAAACAGACTACTCACTCACTACTCACTACTCAGAAATTAATGAATATTCTATTCTATGAAATGACTGTTTTACTGCCAAGTTACATCAACATTTATACAGTCGTTTGCGTTTTAAGATACAATACACAACATTTTGCCTTTATTGTGATTTTACAACGCAACGCAGTAGTAGCCTCTATAGGTAGGTCCAATTTTAACACTAAAAGGCTCATAATATGACACGATTTCAAGAAAAACAAGTTTTCAAAACATCGTGTCGTCCCCGTCTCGTGACATATAAAAAGGCCACGATAACGATCTCAGATCGAAAGTATTTCATAAATAACGAGAAGAGTTAACGATGCACTCACGGCACTAGTTTGTCGTCATTAAAACGAATTAATAGACCGCACTACTTTTTTATATGTACGGAGTTGATAGCTGTGTGACTTTGAGATGTTTCAGTTAGTCTTATGTGGTTTTTAAGTGAGTGAAATTTTAATTTTGTTCCTTCGCAATTTTTTTTTTTTGGTACTAGTAAAAATAAAATGTGATTTGACTGTATCGTGGTATACCTTCTTTTCACGTATTCTTTATTATGTTCTATCATGCAGTATACACTGGTAAAGTGCCACCAAAGCTGACAGTTTCAAGGGAGTACCGACTGACAGCAACTGTCAACTGTACCATAAAACGGTCAGACCAATAGTCATATGTAAGAAGGCATTTTTTTATTTACATAGAGATTGTGGTAAACATTCATGTTTGTTTAAGTTTTAATCTATTAAACTTATTATGGCAGTTCTGAAAATAGAATAACTTGAAACTAACAATAATTTGTTGTTTTTAGAACTCTCTACAAACAGTTAATTAGATCGTTGTTAATTCAAAAACTGAAATTACGATGGAAATAAAAGATTCCTTCAATTTTTATCGAAATCAAATTTAAAAAGCCATTAAGAACTCCAAAAAGTTTTATATTGAAATCTTTGTTAGAGAAATTGTTCATGAACATAATAAAATTATATAAAACAGTTTTAAGTACTTATTACATTTATTGGAATTTAAGATTTGAAGCAAAAAAATAGAAAAATGGAGGAAAATTTGCGAGACAATTGAACTATTGTCAAAGGAAATTTTTCTATTTTAAAAAGTCGTTGTTGAACTTTATAAATTGCTTTTTTAAATAGACTGGTCTTAGATTTTTTGAATACGGGTCCATTAGTTTGGTCTTTGTCCAATTTTTCTGAGTAAAGTGGAATTTTAGAGCGATTAGAATACCTGTGTATTTTATAATTGCGTGCTTATATTTGTGAAGTGGAGGATAAAATAGCAAATATCCTTCTTGGCAGTTGGGTAAAAATAGAAATATAAAAGCTAATATGTTTGTTAATACATAAGTATCTGAAATTCAACTTTCTGATTTCAAACATTCCTATATTCTTTACACTCAGACATATATTTCAAGCAGTTGTTTTGCAAGACTTACAGTATATATTTCCTTTACAAAGTTTCTTGACTATTTTACATTCTTGCAACTTTGTTGTCAAGTTTTAAATTATTTACTCTTTAAATTCACAGCTTGAGAAAATTATTGCTTCCTTGGTGCTGTTTTCTTGGTAAAAATTCAAGATATATATTACTGTTTAGATTTACCAATGGCAAAATGCGATGCATTGTCGGCTTGCCACTGACAGCGAACTCTGTGCCAAACCGGAGTAGGGCTGGCGGGTGGGTTATCGATTCTTTTTGAAAAATATCGACAAACAGTTTGGTATAGTAAGTCGGTAGTAGAAATACAGTGGAAATATGTCTTACTTATTAATTTATCAAGGTGAAATGAAAGTAAATGAAGTGACGGCCTATTTAATGTATTGTATATGGCAGTACACATATTTCAAGATACCTACATAATCGGACAGTTTAGTCAGACGAAAAGTCAATATAAACATTCTAAATTACATAGTTTAAAAAGCGACCGGAATCCGCTCTCTTTTTCAATATTTTTATACAGTTAAGTCTAAAACCTTTACTACATTCTGCCATTTTAAATAAAATAACTTACCATTAATTTAAAAGTTTTATTAACACCCCTCTACTTTTCACTAACCTCAATTTAAAATCACCGCAATAAATTCAAGTCTACACAACACAAATCCCAGCGAGCATCGATAAATAATAGGATATCGATAACTAGTGCCGCCCCCTGCATTAGCGCAACGCAAGACGTGGCGATAGGCCAACGCGATATTCTGAATTATCGATACATTCGCCACAGCACTAATGTGTTTGCGATCCAAGTTATTTGTTCCGAATGAAGTATGTTTGTATTTTTGCCCACTGTTGGAGATAAAGTATGGTTTGTTGTCTTTTTGGGCACATTTTAAAGTAAAAAAAGACTACAAAGTGTAAAAGATCCATACTTATGCTCCATGTTGTATTGCGGGCGGGTTTTAAATGTTTTGTGACTTTATTAACTTAGTGCATCATATTTATATTATAATTTACTGTAGAAAATATTTGGGTTTTTATAGGAAAATGTAATAATCGTTTTTGTTCTTAATTATAAAAAAGAAAATCTAATTTACTGGCCGCTTTTCTTTATCAGAAAATTAGAAAAGCTTTGAGTTACAATCCTTACACACACAAAAAAAATATATTTCCTCCTCAATAATAACAGCGTATAAGGAGGTAGTTCCTTATAAAATAAACTACAAGTACAGTAAAAATTCCAACACTACATACGAGAACATCTTCCCTCCACTACAATACACGGTAGGAATATTTGTGAGGACACGTGTGACGTCACCGCGCGCTTCATGTTATTGAATTTTTGAATAGTCCTCGGATGGGAATTTTTGAGGAACATTAGATATATTTTTTGGAGGAATCTTGTAGGTGAACTAGCGGTGAACTTGGGTTTTGGGAACTTTTGCAATTGAAATCATAGTAGGCTAAAAACAGCGCTTTTTGAACGTAAAAATTACGGACACCGCCCCAAAAGGACGCCCACCCTTCACCATTTCCTATGTCTTTTTAAACTCCCTTGAAACACCTTTGAAAGTTAGAGCATCATTATTATCGTCAGCCTTCTTACCGTCCCACTCCTGGGCACAGGCCACCTCGNTAAAACAGTTTTAAGTACTTATTACATTTATTGGAATTTAAGATTTGAAGCAAAAAAATAGAAAAATGGAGGAAAATTTGCGAGACAATTGAACTATTGTCAAAGGAAATTTTTCTATTTTAAAAAGTCGTTGTTGAACTTTATAAATTGCTTTTTTAAATAGACTGGTCTTAGATTTTTTGAATACGGGTCCATTAGTTTGGTCTTTGTCCAATTTTTCTGAGTAAAGTGGAATTTTAGAGCGATTAGAATACCTGTGTATTTTATAATTGCGTGCTTATATTTGTGAAGTGGAGGATAAAATAGCAAATATCCTTCTTGGCAGTTGGGTAAAAATAGAAATATAAAAGCTAATATGTTTGTTAATACATAAGTATCTGAAATTCAACTTTCTGATTTCAAACATTCCTATATTCTTTACACTCAGACATATATTTCAAGCAGTTGTTTTGCAAGACTTACAGTATATATTTCCTTTACAAAGTTTCTTGACTATTTTACATTCTTGCAACTTTGTTGTCAAGTTTTAAATTATTTACTCTTTAAATTCACAGCTTGAGAAAATTATTGCTTCCTTGGTGCTGTTTTCTTGGTAAAAATTCAAGATATATATTACTGTTTAGATTTACCAATGGCAAAATGCGATGCATTGTCGGCTTGCCACTGACAGCGAACTCTGTGCCAAACCGGAGTAGGGCTGGCGGGTGGGTTATCGATTCTTTTTGAAAAATATCGACAAACAGTTTGGTATAGTAAGTCGGTAGTAGAAATACAGTGGAAATATGTCTTACTTATTAATTTATCAAGGTGAAATGAAAGTAAATGAAGTGACGGCCTATTTAATGTATTGTATATGGCAGTACACATATTTCAAGATACCTACATAATCGGACAGTTTAGTCAGACGAAAAGTCAATATAAACATTCTAAATTACATAGTTTAAAAAGCGACCGGAATCCGCTCTCTTTTTCAATATTTTTATACAGTTAAGTCTAAAACCTTTACTACATTCTGCCATTTTAAATAAAATAACTTACCATTAATTTAAAAGTTTTATTAACACCCCTCTACTTTTCACTAACCTCAATTTAAAATCACCGCAATAAATTCAAGTCTACACAACACAAATCCCAGCGAGCATCGATAAATAATAGGATATCGATAACTAGTGCCGCCCCCTGCATTAGCGCAACGCAAGACGTGGCGATAGGCCAACGCGATATTCTGAATTATCGATACATTCGCCACAGCACTAATGTGTTTGCGATCCAAGTTATTTGTTCCGAATGAAGTATGTTTGTATTTTTGCCCACTGTTGGAGATAAAGTATGGTTTGTTGTCTTTTTGGGCACATTTTAAAGTAAAAAAAGACTACAAAGTGTAAAAGATCCATACTTATGCTCCATGTTGTATTGCGGGCGGGTTTTAAATGTTTTGTGACTTTATTAACTTAGTGCATCATATTTATATTATAATTTACTGTAGAAAATATTTGGGTTTTTATAGGAAAATGTAATAATCGTTTTTGTTCTTAATTATAAAAAAGAAAATCTAATTTACTGGCCGCTTTTCTTTATCAGAAAATTAGAAAAGCTTTGAGTTACAATCCTTACACACACAAAAAAAATATATTTCCTCCTCAATAATAACAGCGTATAAGGAGGTAGTTCCTTATAAAATAAACTACAAGTACAGTAAAAATTCCAACACTACATACGAGAACATCTTCCCTCCACTACAATACACGGTAGGAATATTTGTGAGGACACGTGTGACGTCACCGCGCGCTTCATGTTATTGAATTTTTGAATAGTCCTCGGATGGGAATTTTTGAGGAACATTAGATATATTTTTTGGAGGAATCTTGTAGGTGAACTAGCGGTGAACTTGGGTTTTGGGAACTTTTGCAATTGAAATCATAGTAGGCTAAAAACAGCGCTTTTTGAACGTAAAAATTACGGACACCGCCCCAAAAGGACGCCCACCCTTCACCATTTCCTATGTCTTTTTAAACTCCCTTGAAACACCTTTGAAAGTTAGAGCATCATTATTATCGTCAGCCTTCTTACCGTCCCACTCCTGGGCACAGGCCACCTCGCACACAGAGAAGGATTGAGCGTTAATCACCACGCTTGCTCAATGCGGGTTGGTGATTTCAGACTTCATAGTCCAGGTCACCTTGAAATGTTTTTCTTCACCTTTAATCAGTCATTGGTGTTCAAGATATACTTATAAAGCACATATTAACTTAGAACAGTTGAATATCTATTATAACAATTAAATTTTGAAACGTGAAACGGGCCCTAAAGCTAATGTTCCCGACATATATTTACTTTCAGATTACCTTAACCAAACATTTAATATACCGTTAGTTTATTTCAAATTATAATTTCAGTTGCAGGATTTACGAAATGAAACTACAAATACTAAAATACAAGCCTGATACCGTGACACCGATGTAAATATAGCCGTAAAGGTTTCCATATGGATTTGTATACAGTATGTTCACAAATTGCGCGTAATTATCAGCTATAGAGTGCGGCTGCTGAATCGAGATACTGTTTGAATACAGGATGCTCTGTTTTTGTGTACTGGATGTGACTGCGCTTTTTGCTTTTGTGTACGAGAATTCTATGTATGGTAGTTGAGAATAGTTATTTTTTTGCTATTTTTCGTACAGCTACCATTGACAATGTTTCTGTGCCAATTTTTTTGGGGATTGAAGTTAATTTCCTATCAACAAATTAATCTACGCCCAAACTTGGATACTGATAGCGTTTCCACATAGAAACTATTCTCTATTACAGCCTATAGCTAATAGATTTGTATCAAATTTATCCTTCCAATTTTGGTATAAAACGTGGTGTTAAAAAAGTACCAGCTTCGAAAATTCAAACCATTATCTTGAAAAAGTTAATGGTCTAAACCTAGCCCTTCACTAGTCTAAACCTAGCACTTAAGCCGGTACTTTTTTAAACCACTTTTCATAAAGAGGTAACTCAACAAGCCATAGAGTAAGAGTCGGTTGTAGATATGTTTTTAAATTTCACTACTTGTCTCTCTATGGCATCATCTATCAGATAGCTATTTAAAACTTTTTATGGAACCTCTAAGACTGGCTCTCAAATTCAACAGAACGAAGTTGTGGGTAAAATTTAGTTTATATCCTAGTGACGAAAGGGATACTTCCAGTCTACATATCCATATAATCCAAAACCTAGTAATAGCATTAAACTGTGATTTTGTTCACTTATATCGCTACAATGAACGCTACGCACGATGCGTACATTTTACTGGACGCTGTTAACTATGCAAGCAGGGGTGGTCGACATTTGTAGCTGAACATTACAAGAATAAAATGCAATGATATTGTGGCATGAAAAAAATATCGTGTCGTATTTTTGGGAAATTGGATGTTATAGATTCTTAACTAAATACGTGAATTCAGACGCACGTAGTGATATTTTTAATGGCGTAATTTAATTTAAAGTTTGTGTTTTTTTTGTTCTTTGTCTGATTTACTATATGGTTGACTGGGAGAGAATTTGTTTTAGGATTTATTCTTAATTTTGCGTTTTAAAATCATACTCGATAATCAAAATTTACAAAATAAAACAATATTTTTGTGGAATTAATTTTGTACTTAAATAATCTGAACACCATTCGATGTAAGCGTGCCTAATTTTTCTGCGTTCCTCCAATGGTTGCCCATCCCTGCACTAGTGTTTATACCGTGACATGGTGTATTAGCATGCACGGGTCGTGTGTGAACGCGTTTGTAGGCTGTGGTCACTGGCCTTAATCTGATTGGTTGGAATTTTAGATAATTTGTTACTGATTTCGTATCGAATTATAGTCGTACTAACTGTTATTTGTGTTTCCAATTGTTCTTTCATAAAAAAATAGATTCAAAAATATTAGTTAAAACCCGTTTTAGATATTAACGACATAGATCAGCTTTACGATGACTCTCAGATAAACATACCATCTGCCTAGCCTTTTCCCAACTATGTTGCCGGCTTCCAGTCTAAACGGATGCAGCTGAGAACCAGTATTTTGCACAGGCCGACTACTTATCTGACCTCTACAACCCACCTAACCGGGTAACCCGTTATCCCTTGGTCAGATAAACGTAGTAAATTAAATATTTTATTTTCAACCCTTAAAATTTTTCCAAGGATTCTTATGCGCTTGGGCAAACCATCTGTATTAAAAGATTTTTAAAGAGATTAGGATAATTTCTAGAAAGGTATTGACCGGGACAAATATAATGTAATTTATATCTGTCTACATGAATTAAAGGCTTTTAAATCAGGTACTTATCACCCTAAACCTCAATAAAATTACAGTTAAAAAACACATCTATATTACAACAGTCCCATAAATTAGTTCCAAAGCAGGTTATCTACCATCGTTGAATATATTACCTTCTAAACACCTCCACAACTTTAGTTAGGATTAATTAAAGCATTTTAACCGTAAATTTATTCAGTTAAAACATTTAAGTTTAACTTTTAATGTTTTAACATAAATTGAGGATTATTACGGCTGAATGCTTAAGATAAACGCCTCGTTAAAAATTAAGAAAAGATTGTATTTTCTTATATTTTATGATGATATTTAAATGCAGAGTCTACTTTAAATAATAATTTCTTCGTCGGTCTTAGTAATCTTAAGATAAAATTCTGCAATTTCTGTAATGTTTTATTGTTTTTATAAAGTAGGTAATAACAATCTGTAAATAAATATATCGGTTTCATGTAAAGGGTAGGCCAAGTAACTAGGTTTAGGAAGTCAGATGGGCAGTCGCTCCATGTAAAACACTGGTACTCAGCTGCATCAGGTTAGATTGCACCAATGTACTTAAGAAAAGGCTGGGCAGATAAGAAGATTTTATGAAACTGTACCTATGTTAAAATGTTATTATTTACTAGCTTCCGCCAGCGGTTTCACCCGGTTTCCCGTGGGAACTACTGCGTGCACTCGGATAAAAAGTAGCCTATAGCCTTCCTCTATAAATGGACTATCTAACACTGAAAGAATTTTTTAAATCGGACCAGTACTTCCTGAGATTAGCGCGTTCAAACAAACAAACTCTTCAGCTTAGTTTAGATATCATTTTAAAGTGAATAGGTACCTTAATATTCCTATTTACATTAGAATATTTGATATCTTCCAAAGAAAATATAGGATAAATAAATAAACTTGCATATTCAGTACATTTCAGGAAGGTTGTACTTAACCCATTTTCCTGAAAACGTCGTAAAACTACATCGGTCAAGTATCGTGGAATTTGTCTTACATTTCGGAAATATGGACGGGTCTTACCGGTGAACATGCTGTATATGCATATTTTATTTTACAGTACAAGTATATTTTGGTCGTTTGAAGCTTATGCCTTCTGTATTTACCAGTGCTGTATTATTCGTTAACGAAACTTACACTTATAAAATAGTCTCATACAAGATATTAATTACTCTAGGTCTAGCGGTCGCATAGCCAACTGCTGTGCACGAGGTCTCGGGTTCGATTCCCGGGACGGGCCGAAATCGCTTTGTGAGTTTTAGAAACTTTCATAAAGCAGCCCGGAGTTGGAAGTTGGTGATTGATACACCCGTGCATCGGAGAGCACGTTAATGTCGGTCCTGCGCCTGATCTCTCTCCGGTCGTGTCGGATTGCCGTCCCATCGGGTTATGAGAGTGAGGGAATAGGGAGTGCACCTGTGTCTGCGCAAATGCTTGTGCACTATAATATGTGCTGCGCAGCTGGCTGATCTCAATAATTACTACATGAGCTCAAAATAACTTACCTTGACTGTCTATGTCTAGTAGGGTTCTTGATTTTTCAATCATCGGTTAACTTCTATCTAAGGAATAAATATAGCGGTTTGACATAATATTTTCGATTTAAGCTGTCAGAACGTCAAATATATTCTTCAGACAAAAGTCATCTGGCGATTGAAAAATTGGCACTAAGTGAAACTACAGATAGATATAATATTGGGAACGACATTAGAGAGCGGCTGTTTTTGAGATCCCACTTACATCTTTAAACATCTAAAATAAAATACTTATCCATACCGAGATAATATTATAAATTAATTAATATGCAATGAAAGGAAACCCCCTTCCAAAAAGTTAAAATTGAGACAATTCCCACCAAAGACTATAAAAATGTATCAATAAATAACAAATACATAATTGTGTAAGGGCCAATTCCACAGGTTCCAGATAAAGTTCTAGTTAGCTATCTTACAGATACTGCCACAAAAAGGTCAGATGACTACCTAGAACTTAATCTGGAACTACTACTGTTGTGAAAAATTACTCGTATCGATACAAACTACCACAGGAATAGTATCTTCGCGAGCTCCCGAAGTAACAACAAGTACAACACTAATTTATTCGTACACAAACCATGTGTTTGGCACTAAGCCGGCAGCTCATTGCAATGTGCCTGTTTGAGGACGGTCTCACTGCTAGCGGGCAGCAATTTAAGTTATGTACAGACAACAGCACATCAAGTTACCACAATCTGTCAAATTTCTGCAATAAATTTTCAACCTTATCACAATGGAGGTAGGTTGATGTTCGATTGGTAAAATTTGACAGATTCTTATACGTTGACCTGCTGTTGTCTGTACTTCTTCTTATAAGCGGATAAGTTTCAGTGAACTTGATCTTTAATACTTATAGTTAATCTATACATATAAAAAGCAAAGTCCTGACTCATTCACTGACTAATCAACGCAGGGCTCAAACCCGTGAACCTATAAAGCTGAAATTTATAGGTTCACGGTTTGCTCAGAGGTTCATCTTAAGACTCTTACGCTAGATAAGAAAGGATTTCCCGAAATTCCCACGGAAACGGGAAAAATTGGGATTTTAAGTTTTACGCGGGCAAAGCAGCAGACAAAACCTAGTGTGTAATAGTATTTATAAAAATTAAGGGTTTGTTTGTTTGATTGAACGTGCTGTCAGGAACTACTGCACCGTTTGTTAATGACTTCAGTGTTAGATAGCTCATTTATCAAAAAAGCTACTTTCATCACATGATTATACGGGAAATTTCCCACTTGATGCGATTAATACAGCTAGCAAAAACCAATAGTCTTAGATATATAGAAATCGCTAGCAATGGGACCTTGCTTCATGCCCTATATCCGACCACACAATACCCACGAACACGGAGTAAGAAGATACTAAATGTTCACATTAATTGTGTGTAATATCGCTACAGTTCACTTGTTTTATTTAATTACTAAAATAATACAAACTAAAGTAAAAAACGTATATAAAAGGACATTAGTGATGTTAGGCGTCGAAGTATTCCTCCACATCATTGTCCTCCGGAAACGTGCCCAGAAGACTGGCTGCATTGCCACGTTGTATGGCAATGCTAATTCTTTCACCAAAAAATAAGCCAGCCCTCTGGTCCCCATTTAATCCAATACAATCGGTAACAAAAATAAATTGATTACTTTTGCAGTTTTATGAGATTGCTAGCTTCAGTTAGCGCTTTCGCCCGATTTCAAGGGACCTACTTCCCGCACCCGGACAAAAAAATAGCCTATAATTTATTTTGCTTCCATAAAAATCCGTTCAGTAGTTTTTGCGTGAAACGCGAACAAACATCCATACAATTTTTAATATTAGTAGAGATATCCATACAAATTTCCGCATTTTTTAATTACTAGAGATCAGAAATGTAAGGTCTTTCTATTAGCATATAATGCAACGTTAGAGTAATTGTGTGCGGTTTGCATAAACACTGTAATGGCGTCACTAATTAGGTCCCAAGTCTACATTTTATACATTACTGTTTCATTAATGCAATGTATTTATTTTTCTATCTTTGTTAAAGCTGTTTAATGAAGTGAGAAAGGAATAAAAAATATGTACCTACTTTGTTTCATGTAGACCCTTGATATAATATAATGTTTGTTAGTAGCCTAAAAGCTCCGAAACTACTTAACCACTTTGACAAATTATTCTTTCACTGTTGGAAAGCTACATTATCCTTGGGTAACAGGGTATATTATATTCTGGTACGGAAAGTAGTTTCCACGGGACAATTAAAATCGAAGAGATCTTAATAAAACTATCCATAACTTGATACTTCAAAAAAGATATTCTTCTGAAGTCAAATCTTAAACTCAGTTTCATATTCCTGTATGTATCACAAAGGTTACATAGTTGATCTCGCATCCCATACAAACATGAGCCGCCAATAATTTAGATAATAGTTTTCAGTTTGAAACTCACACACTATAATTCAGGAGAGACCAAAGTCCACTTAATGAAAACAGAAGTTGGAGAGGAGCCTCTAAAAAAGCGGGAGCGGATTTGGATTGGATAGAAACGAAAAGCATGTGTAATGAGTATCAAGTAAGGCTGGCTTTTATTTTTCCAAATGATTGAGCATTGACAATCAATGTGGTTAAATGTCTACATCCTATAAAAATACCTAAAACAAGCCATCATCATCAGCCAGCCATGCGATCCTCTAACTGACACATCATAGATGACAACAACGATGACGTCACAAATGACAAGCTTTTCGGTTTGAAGGATAAAATCGAAGGCGAAGTCGTCGTTGTCGTCGAAGGCGAGGATGATTTTTCATACATTTGAAATCATAAAATATTTTAGTTCTATGTCGCGCCGTCAACATCGTTGAAGCGCTGCGATCGCGCACTTATAGATGTTGCAACGATGATTTCTTGGTTGTAAAGATGTTTTGCGTTAGAGAATCACCCCCCTGTTTACTATTCTACTCCAGAGCTCAGGCCTCATCTCATACTGAGAAAGAAAAAGCTTCAATCACCACGCTTGCTCAATGCGGATTGGTGATTTCAGACTTTATAGGTCTAGGTTTCCTCAAGATGTTTTCCTTCACCTTTTTATCAGCCATTGGTGTCTAAGACATACTTAGAAAGTGCATTGGTACTTGCCTGACCTGGAATCGAACCCACACACTCATACTTGAGAGGTTGGTGCTTTACCCACTAGGCCACCACGACCAAAAATAGCCCATAAAATTAATATTTTATTAACACTCAAACTCGCTAGTTTCGTGGCCCCTCGTGTTCGCAAGACGCAGCTCTGTTGGTTATTGCGGCAACTTGTGCTGCGCTGTTATCGTGAGCCCAATATCCTGAGATTTCATTAACTGCCTCTTCACTTATCTTGGTTAAATCTTACTTCCATGATTATGAATCTGTTGGCCCAGTATAGTGCAAACTAGCTTCGTTTTCACTCGCATCACGTTGTAAACATTGAAATTGAATCAGCTGTTTTGTAGATTAACGCGTCCAAACAAACAATCTCCTTAGCTTTATAATGTTAGTTATAACTTTCTTCACTTTATTCAGTCAAAATTTAATTCTAGAATCTTAGAATCCTATCTTATTACCTATATATTTGTATTGAACAGCAAAAATAATTTTTCACATTTCTTGGTTAAGGCTCTACATTATAATAAATTGTATAAATGTACATTTTTTTTATGCCTTCACTAACTTAATTCAGCTATATTATATTCTGACTCGATTCTTGGTATCGAATAAATTTTGCACTTATCACAGATTACAACATGGAAATTTTCAACATAATTGGTAAGCACTGTGCTTTACGAACCCCATTTAACGTACAAAAACAAAATGTTAAATTAATAAAATTAAGTCAAAAAAGCTCTCAAACAGAAATTAATTAAACACCACCAACACTCAAATTTGATAAAAACATAACATGGCTCCATGGTCCTCATTTATTCCACTTACAATGACACCTTCACCGTATATGTTTATCTCACCATAAAGCTCCCATCCAAACTTAATTAAGTGTCCTGAAAATGACACCAGTTAATGAAAATCCTGTTTTAATTCAAGTGGAATGCTTAAAAAACTTAATTATCAGATTACATGGAACCCCTGTCAACTGGCTGACAAGTTAGCACCTTATTAAATGTTCGTATGATATAGGATAATCATGTTATGGGTGCTTTTCGGGTCTTTTTAAATGTTACGGTTTATTTTGGGAATTGTACTTTTGGGAATTGTAGGTTATTTTTGTATCGATTTAAACAATTGTTTAATATAACTGCATAAGGAGAAATCGATTTGCATCGTAGAATGGCTATTATCAATAAAGATGAAGTAAGCATGAAGAATTGGACATTAAAAATTCAAACAGAAAATTGAACAAAGCCTAGTACCTCGCCGTTACATAACTATACTTTTTCAGACGTATACCTTTGGATATATAAATAAGTAGGAAATAAGTAGTTTCTTTGCACGAGCCCAGTGCTAGAACTTTCTATACCTATTCAAATATAGAAGAGCTGGTGGGTAAATAATTATCATGCTCATTTATAGATCACCTAAGTTCACCTCCATCAATTAAAATCAATCCGTGGATGGGTGACCATTCTACACAACAGCTTTCATTGTCATCCAGATATTACCCATCTTTATAAACAAACATATTTTCCCTCACAAATAGTAATATGTATAACCAAGAGGGGACTATTTACCACCACATCTTGTCTGTTCACAATATTGGGGTAACGCGGTAATTCCCGCCAAGTTGGGTATAATACCGGTCAAGTGCGAGACTTGGCTTAGCGGATTGTGGGGAGGAATAACGAATAATATTCAGAGGTTTGGGATGATAGTATTAATGGTATTAAGATGTTTTGTTAGATTAAAACTTTTAGGATTTGTTTCAGCACTAGTAATATTAATTTCTTTAAATAAATGTATGCTAATTAAGGTCAGGTAGGCAGTCGCTCCATATAAAATACTGGTTCACAGCTATACCCGGTTAGACTGGAAGCTGACCACAACATAGTTGGGAAAAGGCTAGTCAGGAAGCTGATGATGACATGCGTCCTCATTAAGGGTAACCCGCACTTTATAATATTTCAGAATTATTATAAAGTGCAGTTTTTGTTTCCAGGTTCGTCGTATTACAAATTAATAGTACATATTTGTGGGATATTCGTGTATATATAAAGTGGAAATGACTAAGTAATGCATACTAGCATATAGTTTATTCATTAGTATTGATTCTACGACTCACACTTATGTACAGACGACAGCACATCAAGTTACCACAATCTGTCAAATTTCTGCAATCGATTTTCAACCTTATCGCAATGGGGGTAGGTTAATATTTGGTTGGTAAAATTTGACAGATTCGTATACGGTGACCTGCTGTCGTCTGTACTTTAGTATTCATATATTGACTACTCGTAGAAAATATACATGTACATTCATCCGCAACTTCTACACATGTAATATCCCCACGATTATTTGTGTATGAATAAACATACATACATACATACAAAGAAGCATAATAATATAGATATAAACTATGTTCAAACAGAACTACCGTTATCCTTCAAAACTTGAAGCAAAGCAATAGTATATGTGTAGTGACTTGGAATATTAGTAAAGTTTGCTATTGTCAAAAGGAGGAAGGAATAAGATTACGGTAGGAATATTTTTTCCTGGGTACAAGAAATTGGAAAAGATATTCACGACTCTGAGTTTATACATGATAGTGTATATAGAGATGTATTTTGTGCTGTGTGTATGTATGTGTGATGGAGAGATATTGAAGTATCTCATCACCAGTTTTACAATAAGTACGCTGATTTTTTCTCTGTTTGGGAGGAGGCCTGTGCTCTTTAGAAGGACAATAGAAAAGGCTGATGATGATGATGATGATTTACAGTGACCAGCTAAGAGAAGAGTAACCATACGTGCAGCTATTTTTTGACAAGAGAAACAAACGTACAATATTTTGGAGTTCGTCACATTCAAACAAAGGTGTCACAAAACCCTTTACACTTCTATTTTCCAAGAATTTTCATTCACTAGCCCCACAAAAAGGAATCATACCTAGCTTCGACCAATCACAGCTCAGCTTATAGTCACCCTGAAAGGCACTGTGTAGTAAATATTTTTCCTTTGTAAGTTCTGTGTTTGCTGTGCGAGATTTTAACCAAATGAAATTTTAAATCCTCCTATACTAGATACAGAATATTTTGGTTAGCAATATGTGTTTTCCATTACTTAATTAATTGTTTTCATTTTGGCTTCATACAATCCAGTACACATGGTTGATTTTATGTTATCGTAAGGTACGCTGTGTTAATGTGTGTTTACTTTATTTACTGTTTTGTGCTTAATTATTTTAATTAATAAAGTAATAGGTATATCCAGCTACTAACATTTTGTAATCAGTATGTTATTTTAGATGGGAATAGCCTAAATACGGAATATAGGAAATATTTATTTTTACTGAGGTAATGCTGGGTGCTGAAAGTGTTAAAGAAGCTTTTTATTTCATGTCAACCTACTAGAGTTACTGAACTAAAGCAAGGAGCACAAAAAAATGGTCTTATGGAAAAGAACCGACAAGATACCTAATTAACACTCTTATAAAATGAATTGATCTGACGACAATATTCGTAAACAAAAGGCTCATATAGGTTCCTGTATTGAAGAATATAATAATCAACTAAGATAATATTATAATGTAATGAAATTGTATACTAATTCATGTATTAATATATTAGTTTTGTATAGAACCGGTTCTTCCACCCATACAGACAGATTTGTGTTGCTGGAGAGTTTGTTCCACTATTTCTTCTTCCCAGCAAAAACACATAGGAAGTGGTGAAGGGCGGGCGTTTTGGGGGCTGTCTTTTGTAAAATTGACCTTCAAAAAGTGCTGATTTTCAGCCTACTTTGAATAAATGACTTTTTATCTTTTATCTTATCTTTTATAAGATAATACTGATATTTTAGAAGCATTATTTTTTTTTTCAAACAAACTATAACATGAACAAACACTTATGTTACTCTACACCCGATCCTCCATTACAAACACCAGATGTTTGCGCTAACACTAAATTAATATTACCAACATTTCGCAATCAAAGTTTAGCAAACTTTCCGATATTAGTGTGTATAAGTTGCGAGGGTCCAAGTATATTACCTTGAGGAACGCTTTATGTTAGTAACAACCTGTTACAAGTTAATATGGCAATTTAATCAGTTCTTTATCGTTGTTCGGTCGCCATCTTGGTGTGGAACTTTTGTTAATTCAGTTTGAAGGGTCCTTGGGTTCTGTCTTTGGGTATACTAGGATTGTTTTACTGTGTAACGTGCTTGAATGTGTCATTTGCTAGTTTTAGTGTGTTAGATTGGGTTGCTTTAAATTAAAGTTTTGATAGTTTTGCCAATTCCCTTTGTGAAACTAAACTACAAAAAAAACTACGAAAACAAGATCATTTATTAGTAACCCATCAACAAAATATTATATAGTACCTTCATTTTATTTTTTTAATATATTAGTTCATCAATTTATCCACAAAAAACTTAAATATCAAGCTCATCTTAGTTCTATCAATCATCTTGAACAACCTCATCTAATGTATTCAAATTACTGCAAGCAGACAGGGCCACCAGTCCACAATTTCTGCCAGTACTTACCTTAACAGAGTCTGAAATTCCACAAAAAGTTCTTACGGGCTCCATAAAAGCTTATCTTTTCCTCAATGAGGCTTTTAAAGCCATCTGGTGCCAATAACCATTTGGGTACCTAAAAAACTGGGACATTACCATTAGAGCTTGTCATTAACCTTTATTTTCATGAAAAATCTATAGATCTAATGTCATGATCGGCTCTGTAGATTGAACAAGTCTTACAGTGGTTACATCTCGTTCAGTTGTGAGAACATCTATACTAATATTATAAAGCTAAAGAGTTTGTTTATTTGAACGCGCTAATCTCAGGAACTGCTGGTCCGATTTGAAAAATTCTTTCAGTGTTAGATAGTCCATTTATCAAGGAAGGCTATAGGCTACTTGCTACCCAGGTGCGCCGAGTAGTTCCCACGGGACGCGGGTGAAACCATTGGCAGAAGCTAGTTGTGGGATAAGAAGTATTGATATGTTTAAACTTTCAAGCTCATCTGTAATTAATACAATAAATACGAAAGTAAAGTAGTTGGCTTAAAAGCTGAGCCGCTTGAGATTAAATTCGGAAATGTAATAGCTAGTACAATGGGCAAGACAATTTTGAAACATATTACTGTAAGTTATTCCATAGGTAAACAAGGTTCCATAAGGTTGTTTTTTCAACAAAATATTTATACTAATAGTAAAAACAAAAAAATAACATTAACACTATTATCCATCGAAAACACAATTAATAATTGAACAATTACAGCGATCAAGCCATTTAGTGTTTGGTTATGAGATTAATAATTAATTGCATTTTAACGTTATAAATAATAATTTACCTATAATGGCGGTTACATAATTCTATGTTATTTATTTATTTAAAATGGCTACTGATCGTGGCATTTGCTTATAGTGACCTGAAAAATTTAGACGATTGGTATATATATATGTGTGTTTGTTTGTCACGCGTCCACGATAAAACGGCTGCGTTTATTAAATTAAATGAAAAGGTTTATTTCGTCATCAAAAATCGAAAAGAAATTTTCACGTGGAGACCTTATTTTAGGTATTGAAGGTCTATTTTACGTATTATTGAGATGTGATTAAGTAAATTGGACCCTAAAGACCGTTCAGATTTAATCTATACTAATATTATAAAGCTGAAAGTTGAGTTTGTTTGTATGTTTGTTCGTTTGAACGAGCTAATCTCAGGAATTACTGGACCGATTTGAAAAAATCTTTATAGGCTACCTTTTATCCGGGTGCGCCGAGTAGTTCCCACGGGACGCGGGTAAAACCGCTAGCAGAAACTAGAACTCTATATTTAGGTTTGTTAAATAAGTATTTTTGATAAGGGAAGACCCTAGAAATGGCTAGTTTATATAAAATATCAGAGGTAGAATTTTAAGCTCCTGTACGAACCGAGGTTAAAATCTACGAAAATAATATTATACTCATACATACATATTTGTAATAACCTAGTTGAGTAGGTACTTGTTCAGTAACTTGTATGAATACGTTTATACAAAGTTAAATTACATTTCTAAATGAATCTTTAGTTTAGGTAATACTAAAACTAAAAGTCCTTATTTCAAACTAGTTGTTCCCTACGGTTTTACCTACCGTGAGAACTGTACGGGTAAAAAGTATTATTCGTGATTTCTCAGGCTTTAGATTATTATCTGTGTATCGGTGATGTTAGTGATTTTGGCTTAAAAGTGCGACAGACAGACATAATAACTTTCACATCTACTCTAATAATATAAAACTGAAGAGTTTGAATATAAAACTGAAGAGTTTGTTGCTTTGTTTACATGAACTAATCTCAGGAACTATTGGTCCAATTTGAGAAATTCTTTCAGTCTTGGATAGCCCTTTTATCAAGAAAGGCTATATTTTATCTAGCAATATCTGAGTGCGCGGAGTAGCTCTCATGAGATGTGAAATCGCTGGCAGAAGGTAGTTTATAATATTAGTAAACAAATTACACAAAACCAACAGAGACACTTAAAACGACGATATTTTTTTTAATAAAAAGGAAAATGGCTTCCAAAATATCGGCGGACATACTCATTGAACAAAAGTTTATGCCGTCACCGCTTACCCCTAATTAGAAGGGACGTTAGTGCCACATGGCGCTGCCAAATTTATGTAGACCCTAAAGACGATGGTGGGTTTAATATATGGGTTATGGTTTCAACAAGTTGGTGGTTTAAATCGTGTTGCGGTTATTTGGTTATTTGAACGCTTGGATTGTGTGTTGATTGTTATGGAATGAATGTTAATAAGTTTCCTGTGCCATGAATTGTATTGGTACTGAGTTATTTGGTTGATGTGTCCGCATAGTGAGCTACGTTTTTAGCCTTTTCCTAACTATATTGGGATCGACTTCCAGTGTATCGGGTTGCTAGGGTAACTGGGTTATAGAGGTCAGATAGGCAGTCTTTCTTTATAAAACACAGATACTAGTTGCATCCGATTAGAGAAGAAGGTGATCCTTACATTGTATGAGAAAAGGCTAGGCAGATGATTGAGATCGGCTAGTCTAACTTACACAAATCGACTGCATACCTGACTTCTTCAACCTAGTTATCTAGGCAATACAACACGATATCCCATGGTAAGACTGGTGGTCCGACTTTATGGGGTAACCATAATGACTGCCAAAGGTGTACAAATGACAGCCGGGACGGAATATGGAACGTGCCTTCTCAGACACATCACTTTCATTCACTGTTTGCATCGCAAATATACCTTCTTGCCGAATTATTGTGTTCCCTTTTATCATCAACGTTTTTTTGTTGCCAACATATTTATAAGGTACAGACGACAGCAGGTCGACCTACACGAATCTGTCAAATTTTGCCAATTCAACATTAACCTTCCAATGTTGTGATAGGGTTGAAAATCTATTGAAGAAAAACAGATTGTGGTAACGTGATGTGCTGTCGTCTGTACTACTTAACAAGCGAAAATAAAGCCAGCATAAAAATGCAAAACCAAAGAAAAAGTTTAAATAAAAATGTAAATGACGACGATACTGAAAAATATAAATAAACAGAAAGTACGATACATACAAAACAAGTGTAGTAGATCTAGAAAATCGCAAAAAGTAGCAAAATAATTCTATTTGTCAGTATCCCGATCATCAGTTCATCGGGATGTGCATTTTCAACTTTATTCGTATTCAGTATTTTATCTCCAACGAAAGAATTTCAGTTCAAAACGTATACGTAATCTAAAAAACTGTATCATGCATTTTCGAACCGATTTCACAAACATTTTATTTTACTTGGGGCAATACTAAAATGCGAATCTCTTGCCAAACAAAAATAAACCTTATACACAACAAAATAAAACCGAAATCAAATTGTAACATATTACTTCTGTTTTCGACGTGCATCCAACCACTATAACTCACTTCGGAACTTGACAAAAGTTGAAATTTTATCGTAAACTCGAAATATTTCGAAAACTTATACGAATATCGGAACTTGAGTGATTTACTGTACAACTTGAGAATATAAATGAGAGCTCCGGTGTACAGTCGGCGGCACAGCTTTCGAATTGCCAATTCCAATGAATATTACAGCAGTTTTTTTTGTGATAAATTGGCACAAATAACTTTCCAACAACAATTTGCATTTTTTAATGAATTTTCCTTCGATCTTTTTATTTTCATTTCGCTAAAGTTTATTTTATAAATATTTACCTCCGTTATCAAACATGAAGAACAAAAATTAAATCATCATCAAAAGGCATCAAAACATTTCAATTCAGAACACTAAATCAAAGCGACATCAAAACTAGCTTCGCAAACGCTAATGAAACGCGTCACGAACAATCGGACAAAATAACAATTAAACATACCGTCGGGTAATAGCTCCCCTCATAAACGCTCAGTAACTGACAGATGTCAACGCTGTCAGTTTTCCCGCCAATTTCACTGTCACAGCGGTGAGGTATTTTCATTGTACGATGATTTATTTGAGCGGCAATAGTTTTGGGAATATTTTGGGAAAATAGGCTAGTTTTTATTGTTGCTGAATAATCAATTGTCTCAGATCTCATATTTTCATAGCCATTGGAAAAGTTGTCAAATTATCGATATTGAATTTGATAAGTGATAGAATATTGATTCTTTAAAAAATATTGAAGCAACGCGATTTGATCAAATAAAAATTATATTTAAATCTAATTGCCTGGAAATAATATATCGTGGGCAATTCCAATTTTCTATAAAAGTTAAAATAAGAAGTTTAAGACCGAGATATTGGAAAAGCGTAATTCCCTAAGCTTATGTTCTAAAACTGGTCAAAGTGGTAGATCAAAGCGTTTGTTTGTATTATTGTTTAATTAACGCCCGTTATTAGTAGACAACAATATCGCGGTATATTTAGACAAGTGACGAAAGACTGACGGCTTTATTGTTTGACGGCGGCGAGAAATTTCAATATTGGTTTCTGTATTTATAGTGGCATGACACGAAGTTTAAAAATAAACGAGACGTAATTTTCAGTCGTCCATTTTGTTAAGTTTTAATTACAATAGTAGAAAAAACGTTAACTTCTTGGCTTTCGTTGTAAAGAGTGTACGAGGGGTGTACTTTGTAGCTACTGCAGGAATATTTAAAATTATTTCACAACAGTCATTTGAAATTCATGTTACCACAAATTGAAATTCAGAAATATTTTATAAGAAAAGCAATATCACGTCTAAAAATATCCTATTCTTTTATGGTTTAATAAAAATATAAAATAAACCACAACCTTCTCGAAAATCATTTTTCTCGGTAAATGAAAGTGTCATTTTAGAAAATAAACATTAAAATAAAATAAAGTAATATCAGCTGCGAAATAAACCAAATCAGAATGTCACAGAATATTCGTCTAATATTGCGTATCTGTCAAAATTCCCGCTTTAATTCCCAAACTGTCATGGCGTCGCAATACCTGTCAAAAATGACGTGTTTATTTTATTAACAGGGTGACAAGGGCAAGGCAAAGGTAATAAGTAATAAGATATTATTTTTTAATGTATATTTTTTCTCTTTATTTTGATTTTGGGAAAATAATTTCGAGCATTTTTGTTTTATGTTTGACGTAGACAGAAGTTGGATTGGACAAGGAAAAATTTGGTGTTTTTAGTGAAATTAAGGATAATGCTAGAGAAATACGAAATTTTTATTTCATTATTATTTTTATACACAAAATATATTTTGTAGACACGAGTAGCAATAGAAGGTAAAATTGTTTTCAACGTCATCAACGTTTTCAACATCATTTCTCATTTATGAACTAGTGGCTCTTATCTTTTTTACGTTTCATCATATAGCATTTGTAAAAAATTTAACTGTGTTACTATCCCAATTCACAAGACAGCCTGGTGACAGACAGACGGACAGCGAAGTCTTAGTAACAGGGTCTAAAATAAAATATCAACCACCATTAAAACTAAAATACAGTTCCATAAAATGAATTTTCAGCTCAACAGGCAGTCAATACACTCAAAATAAAATCCAACCACGAACAATCTATTGAAAAGATTAGAAAATAATACGTTAAAAGTGTAAGAAGGTTGCAATAAAATAAATTGATAACAACGAATGAAATGTGTTTACCGCGCCAAATAGAAATGAGTACCGAACGTTGCTTTTCAAACAGCTCTTCAATTTACCCTATTACTCTTTCAAGTCTGATAGTAATTAATAATGATGGGATTAGGGTGTGTCGATAATCCGAAGTTTATCGATATGATTGTAAATACCTCTATGAAAGACGTAAAATATAAAAAAAACATACGACATAGCAACTTTTTGGTGTACATGTTACAACGTTAATCAATGCTTATTTTGATAAGTTATATATCTGTGTGAGTAAAATATGAACAAGGAAAAATACAGAAAACTAGGCTTTTTTAGACACTGCACACTTTAAAATGTATGCCAAAATCATCAAATTATCAAAATTAAAAGATAACAAAAACATTATCAAAATTTAAAGAGAAAATGTAAATGTTAAAGTGCTAAAACTCCACGAAAACTTGGCATAACAAGGCATGACATCGTTATCGACATTTCTGATCTCCAAACCGCAGAAGTCCAAACAATTCCATTACTTTCGACATTTCATTTTAACTAACGAACTTCACGTGCAACCCAAAGATATAACGAGATGCAACCAAATTATCGATAACCACAACTTGGAGCGGACAGTCGCGAACTTATCGATAAATGTATATCGACATTTCCCACCACTAGCAGACGACAGATAAGCATCAGTTGCACAGAGTTAATTAAAGTCGGTCTCTTTTAAATTAATTAGAAATGATACAGAGAGAGATATTTAACTGTGTTCTAACGCTCTTGAAAAAGATTTTAAAGTGGATTTTATTTTCAATTTCGTAATGAAAACTATTGAGAGGGTGTTTCGGATGAGAGGGTGTTTCGGATGCCTTTTGTTGTTTTTATTTGATTTCAATATACATAGTTGTTTGTTTTGATTTTGGTTCCTAGCTACTTGCTTATTTTTTTGGACTTCATTTTCATAAAGTGGTATTTTATTATTTCATGGTTAATAAGAACTTGTATTTATCATGTAGGCACTGTTATTATTGACAAAAGTTATAATTATTACAATCAGTTATATTTTGGCAAAAGTTCAATTCATTAAAATAATAAGAATAAATAACTCAAATCAAACTCGAAGCGTTGTTACAGAATCATATTTTTTTATTAAAACCAGACAATAATTCAAACCAAACAAAAAAAAATACCATTCTCATTTTTTCTTTAATAAAACAAACATGTAACACGAGAAGCAAACATACTTCAATAACATTTCATTTAATTATGCAATGCAACGGAAGAATATAAATATAATTTTATTACCACTAAAGCGGGCTATTCACGGAGCGACAAAATGCTGCGACATTACGTAGTAACAATTTAGGAGCACATGTCGCAGACTTTAGGTGTTGTAATATTTCATATGTATGCACATTAGTCGTATCTATTATTTCTCGGAAGGAGACAAGATTTTACTAGTTGCTGCTTGTTAAATATCAAGAAACATGCGCTTTCATGAATGTATGTAAAATTTCAGTCTAAGAATGTTTTTGTTGTACCTATTCGTAGATTTTTTTTTATTTGAAAATTGTTTTCGTACATATTAAAAAGGTAGGTTTGATAGAAAAGGATCGAACATTCTAAGAAAAGATGCAATTATTTCTCAGATCAAAAGTGTCACTATATTCCTATTCACTAACTTTTTTCTATGGTTTTACGCGTCATTGGTAAAAAGTATAAATTAGTTTATTGCCAACACCATACCCAAAAATAATATCAGTTCAAAAACGTGCTTATTTATAGATTTATTGAATACTTAATTAAATTGTCATCTAGCAAATGGCAAGTTTCTTAAATTCTCTTTAGTAATGCAACTTGCAATTAACACTGCAGTTTGCGATTCCTAATTGATTGGAAATTCAATCGGTTCCAAGTATTGAAGATATTATTGGAGGTTTGTGGTTTCAATCAAATGCAATACCGTTGGCATTTGTTGCAATGTGTATACATTTTCATTAATTTTAGGCTCGCTGTGGACATGTTCATTCGTTAGTTTGCAAATAGTGTTTGAATATTGCAGCTATGTTAATACTTTAGTATATGAAAGCCTAGTTTTATTAAGTTTACGTGTTTGCTGTTTATAATTTTAGAAATACACAATTTACGAAATAAAGAAATGCCTTTTATGACAAAAAAAAACCCTTGTTAAAAAAGTGACATTTTTTTTTCCAACTTAAAGTATTTTAAATTATGAGTCAAAATAACGGCTTCGTTAAACAATATAATCAGAGAAGAAAACATACTCATTGCAGATAAAAAATTTAATAAAAAATCTGTAAATCTGAAAATGTATTGTCATTTTGCAAAAGCGACATTTCAATAAATACGTTGACCCGATTTTCGCGACAAAAGTCTACTAATGAACAGGCAACTTTACCGACTTACAGGTACAGTCGTATACAGTAGCTCTGGCGAGACAATCAGCTAACGGTATTATCGATGAGAAGAGTGTTTATATTCTGAAATACAATTGAATGCTTCATTTATTTTTCATGTCTGCTAGTTGTTTACCGCGGTTACACCTACGTTACAAAGACTTCGCGGAGTCGGATAAAAAATAGCTTAGTTTCTTTCATAGTCTTGGAATTGATCTTCTAGAGAGGAGGTTCTCTTTTCGGATGTTTGTATGTTCTTTTAACTTCACACTTAATTCAATACCAATCAGTTCATAACATATCTATGCTAGAAATTAAGACTAAGATCACGTTATTTATGTACTTAACTATAAGATTCAAGTTTTATACTACCGATTACACTTTAATTTCATGTTTTAAGATGCTTTAAAAAATAAATTAGGGATCTTCATTACATGAGGGTCTCAACAAAGGAAGGTCTCGCTCCAGAATATTTAGAACCCAGGCACAGCTGTTTTTACCAAATTAGTTCACCCTTTTGCGAACTAGATGGCGCCACTACCCTCAATTTATTATTCAATATGGCGGTTTCCACGATTATTTTCCGTGTTAAGTGATAAATTGGGTACATATGTTTGAAAAGGCCATTAGTGTGGCCAGCCCTTGGGCCCGAATTAACGGCCTTTTCGGTCCTATTTCATTCATAGCTATTTTTAGTTGGATAAAACATTTAATAGGCATACAACATGTATGTTTGTTATATTATATTCTTTGTTTTATATTCAAATGCTAGAGCTTCACATAATTTCTGATTAATTTAATATTGAAAAAGTGTTTAAAAGAAGCATTTTAAAATGCATTTTTATCTGTTCACCCAGATTACTGTAGAACAATAAAATGTTTTTGTAAACAAATAGGTGTTCATATAATTTCATCTCCGGAGCTAAAAATATCTCACACTGCACTCACCAACACGCGCGCCCAGCGTGGTGAATATGAACAAAGCCCTTCAACTTGGGGAAGGGCTATTTTCAGCAATTGACGTTTTAGGCTGTGACAACGATGCAATATAATTTTAATCAGTTGTGTAAAAAAATATATAATTTATATCCCTCTTTGTCCACAGTAAAACCGAAATCAGTGGAAGTGGTAACCGGTGATGGGAAAGCTTTATCTGATGGGGCTACCTTCGGACCTCTTTTGGAGCGAGCCAAGGTCAACATCAGCTGTACCGTCCACGAGGGCAAACCACAGCCCAAGGTCGTTTGGTACTTCAGGAAAAACCGAGGAGATGATTTGAAGGAGTTGAATGGTGAGTCTCTTTGATACTTTATCCTAAAAGGAGTTTGTGTTAGAGCCTTAGAGATATTACAAGCAGAAATGACGCGCCCCATTATTGCCTTCTAAGTAAGCTGTGCACCGTCAATGCGTTAGTGAGGCTCACTAAACACAACATATTGGCGGTCTGCAGCTAAATTCGGAGCACAAGTATGCAGCAAGTCGTACTATGTTTCGTGAAGACAAGACGTCGGTGAGCATATAATGTATCTCTTTTTTGGCAGTTCTGATAAACTTTGGCCCTAAGAAGCCCCATGCCATTAAGTGGACTTGTATTTCACAATTTAATATGTCGTTCAAAAACAACCAAACCTGATAGCTGATTCTATTTAGGTACACGACATAATAAATCAATTTGATCAAAGGCCAGTAGCAGTAAATAGTTAAAACCTTAACTGATGTTCAAAATACCTCTACTACCTAAATCCAACAAACAACTCGAAAATAATCAGACCTTCAACCAGATTTAATCTCAAAACCAACATCTATACTATACAAACTGTCCAAAATCTATGATTTGATTGTACTTCATGAAATAATCGCTCGGTTACCGAGGCTAAATTAGGCCAAAATTGAAGCCTTGTCGAGATTTGTGGTCAGTCGTAGGCATTAAATCAAAACGGATCCGGCCTGTTTCAGGTGGTTTTGACCGTTTCTACGGTACGTATAGATTCTGCGGTTTCAAATACATCATGGTTAGAAGCAATCTCGTTTATGGGTGTTTAACTACCTTTTATGGGGTTTATGGGTTTATCGGTGTTTATGGGTGCGTAAAGATAGGTTTTATGAGTGCTATCTTATTGTAGTTATTCGTTTTTAAGCAAGCAGGCACATAACTCTGAATTCTATATCGTATGCTATAAAAATATTAAATACGTCTTTAAGTAAGCCTCGATAAATGGTATATTTAACATTGAAAGTTTTTTTCAAATTGAACCAGTAGTTTTGGAGATTAGAACGTTTTCAAATAAACAATGGACGCCATAAAACTTTCAAGTCAGTCTGTTACCGGCGGGATACCTGATCGTTGTAATGTTCGCACTACCATTCATCTCTATACTGACTAATGATCTCTATCAAACTATTGGCCGACTATAAGTTTACAATGTACAGACAACAGCTCATCAATTTACTACAATCTGTCAAATTTCATTTTCAACCTTATCACAATAGTCTTAGGTTAATGTTTGATTGGTAAAATTTGTCAGATTCGTATAAGTTGACCAGCTGTCGTCTGTACTCTAAAAGTGAGCTTAAAATCAAAACTGAAAAGTCTATCTTTTAGTATTCACATCTTTTCGGAGCTAACCACAAGGCAAACAGTTTAAACGCTACCCGGTCCTGAATTCGATTCCCGATCCATATTTATTATTTGGGTAGCTACGACGAATGTAAAGTAGTATTGATTTTGGTTTCAGTTCTAGGTCTCATGAATTTAATGTTTTTCTTTTAAATCAAGGCTTACTATTTATTTTATTACTGGCTGTTCCTTGCGTTTTCATCCGTATAATACTGGAACTACTATCACCCGCACGCACCCGGATAAAAAGTAGCTTTTATCGTTTTTTTTGATTTCTGTATCGGCTTTGAAGTTGCGGACTATTGAGCCAGTGTCAGGCCTTTATCGTTATTCAGGGACTACACTCTTGGTGTACCAAATGTCATTCAAATTGGTTCAGTAGTTCAGTCGTAAAATTCAGATAAACAAACAGATATATATAATATATAACTAGCTTCCAACGGTGGTTTCACTCGCATCCCATAGAAACTACTTCACGCACCTGGATAAACAGTAGCCTATAACCCTTCTCAATAAATGGGCTATCTAACACTGAAATAATTTTTGAAATCGGACTAGTAGTTCCTGAGATTAGCGTGTTCAAACAAACTCTTCAGCTTTATATTATTAGTATAGCTTGCTTTCACACACCTTCCCCACACACATTTATAAGCCATCTCGTTCAAAAGCATGACCAGCTAGAATGTGACAATCCAATTGGTCTAGACATTTGAAATAAAATCAATTTATTCGCAGCACTCTGCAGATTGAAGCGGAATTCTTCAAGCGAAAATATCTAGGATTAAATATTTCCGCCTGGCTCGAGTGACGTCACTGACAGATGAAACTAACAGTCGGGTTAAGAATTAAAGTTCACTGAAATAGCGCATTGATTTATTTGTGACCTAATTTTTAAGAGGTGAAGAGCTTGTTTGTTTGAGCGTGATAATCTCAAGAACTACCAGACCAATTCAAAAAAATATTTTACGGTTAGGTGACACGCTGGCGGCAGCTAGTTACAAAATAAAAACTGAACTGAACACGAAGGGTTCCGTACCATTATCTATGAAAAAAGTACAATAGGAATGGTTAAGTATGAGTTACTTAAGTTGCACATTATTTCTAATAGATAGCGCTACTAGTATACAATTTTGCAATTAATTAATATAAATCAACAGCCTTAATAATTTATTATTTTTAATTTTTAGTATTTTTTGTTATAGCGGCAACGAATATACATCATTTGTGTCAAAATTTCAGCATTCTAGCTATCACGGTTAATGAGATACAGCCTGGAGACAGACAGACAGACAGATAACGAAGTCTTAGTAATAGGGTCCTATGCAATTTAATAGGAGATTTTAGAAGCTAACTTGAAACTGTAATTATGCACTGTCTAAAATACCAGTATCTCTGTAACCATCGATATTTTTTTAGGAAAAACAATTATATCCATCCTGTTCAGAAATCGTCCAGTTATGATCAATGCTCTCACCTTCTTTTTTAACTGACCCAAAAATGAGGTTCTCAATATTTTAATACAAAAAGAGGTCAATAATATGAAAGTAAAATTCATCGCTATATAGGTCAACTATTTTGATAGTTCCCTCATATTACAATCTACCCCTTTCTTCCAAGTCCTGATGATACTATCAAGTACTAGGATCGAGCACAATATGGCCCACTTCAGAATTCCGTAGCTATCTCTGAAACCATTTGTATGCGGAACCCGGCAGCGAGTGATAAATCACATAGCTTGGCACGTGAGCTCTATGATGCATTCATATCGAGTTTTTAGGGATCCGTTGGTATTTTGTTTAAAAGTTTAAAAGTTTATTATTATAAGATTATTATTGTAAGATTTTCAATGATTTTCTAACAATATAATTTAATTATATTATATTTCTCTTAAATCATTGTCATAGGCTTTCGGTTATTTCATTGCCCATCTTTGAACGTAAACTCGATTTTCATTCATCAAATACAGACTCCAAACACTGAAAAATACCAGTTTTACTAACATACAATATTTCAGAATACTACTACTTATTACTTTGTAGCATATGTATTATTTGATGGCGTCCTAGCCGATTGCCGGCCACGGCGGCTGTTCTCATATAAAGAGATCAGCCAGCTGCGCAGGACATATTATAGTGCACAAGCATTTGCGACACAGGTGCACTCCCTATTCCCTTACTCTCATAACCCGACGGAACGGCAATCCGACACCACCGGAAAGATAATGTATTATTGATAGTAATCATGACAGTTTACACCATTTTCAGATTACTTTATAGAAATATTTTCACGTGTACGGAACCTTATGCCACGGTTCGTGCTTGTCCGTTCAATGGAAACGTGTCTTATCCAACTCGTTTATGCTATTAGCCGAGAATTTGATACTTTCATGTAAATTATTTCATGCCGGATTAAAATACGTATTATTTTTATATTATTAATGACGTATACGTGTAGCATAAAGATTAATTGTTGTCTTCTATTTATAACGCTTACACTGAATTACATTATGGGTTTTATATTTATTTGGTTAAAATATGATAAATATTAGTAATTTGAAAATGCGTAAAAAATCTATAATTATTGACAAATTATAGGGAATAAAGCTTTTATTTGAAATACATCGTGTGGAGGTATGGGATCAATTGAATGTCTCTTAATAACCTCAAAAAGAGAATGAATGTTTCATCGAAATAATTTCACAATGTTTGATCATTTTCTGTATGTTACTAAAATTAAAAAGAATATTACATAGTTTCAACTTAGTAAGCCTTTCGCATTTCGCACCAATAAATATTACGTTCAAATCACCAATTAATATCTCCCTAAATACCTTTCTAATTTCATGAAAGTACTGATTGGTGAATATTCATTCAGTTGTTATTCCATTGAGGTCAATATTCCAGTCGGGTCCCAACATATAGGTATCTAGAATTAAATAAATCGGATCCCATTCGAACTAACAGACAAGCTTAGATATTCATAGATCCGTTTGGAATATCGTCGCTACATCTACAGAATATATTATTCTACTAATGCACTTAACAAAGGACTTTCAACCTCATTTCTACGAGATAAAGTTTAGTTTCGTCTGAGCTGGGAGTTATTTTTGAAAAACTATTTGAGATATTAGGTATTTCGTTGTGGTCTTGTAATCTAGACACAATTTGATGAATAAATAAAGCTTTGGATAAACAATCGATTTTAGGAGATAGAGTTATAAATTGCAGTTAGATGTCATTTTTTGTGGGAGCGATAAATAGTTGAGTCTGTACATTAAGATCATTTTTGATAATATAATGCTTATTGTATCTTAAGGCTGATAGATAGAGGGTTCATAATGAATTGACCTTTCATAACGTGGTTTATAGTTACAACGATATTTTGAATAGAAGGCTTGTTAGTATGCTTGAAGTACTGATAGAAATCAAAGTGCTAGTCGTGTTCTTAATTAGTGTAACTGGCTTGCTAAATCTCTTTTTAAGTAAAAGAAAAATATTCCATGAATAAATATACTAAATAAATGAACCGCTCCATTTATCTAAATGAATATTTAGATATATACTTACATCTAATATGGATAATAATGGATATATTATGTCAATACATCCCTTATTTTATTGTGAACCGACAAACAGACTTGGAAAATTTTATAATATGCAATATCACGTTGAGAAATAAGACTCAAAACTCAAAAAATTACCCAAAATCCAAATTCTTTAAACGAATCCAAAACCCATTTAACTTAAAACTATTCCACATCCACATACCAAAAAACGATTTTGGAAAATAAAAAGCCCGGATCACTTCCAATCTAGTCGGCGTCAGAATGACTCCCCAAAGGGTGATATGAGTAAATCTCTACTACTATACAATACATATGTCTGTCCGTACGTGCGTCAGACGTGTTCCGAATAACAGCTGTCCTGTCAATTGTCATGGGATCCCGTGATGGTAATGTCAGAATAGAAAAATGGAGTATGTTAAAGTTATGGCGTATAGATTTTAAATGTTTTAATTTAATATTCTTTGAAATTTTAAACACTTTAAGACAGTTTCAGAAATTCTAGACAGATATATGACAGACTAGCTTCTGCCAGCGGTTTCACCCGCGTCCCGTGGGAACTACCCAGCGCACCCAATTAAAAGTAGCCTATAGCCTTCCTCGATAAATGGCCTATCTGACACTGAAAGAATTTTCCAAATCGGACCAGTAGTTCCTGAGATTAGCGCGTTTAAACAAACAAACTCTTCAGCTTTATAATATTAGTAAGTATAGATTATATTATTAGTATAGATAATCCCATAGAAATGTAGTCATAATTAAAAATATTTCAATTGCATTATTTGTCAGACAGCTCTCTTTATCTATAACTTTATCTGTAACCTTGGTTGCCCGGGTAACTGGAATATGGAGATCAAATAGGCAGTCACTCAAGACACTGGTACTCAGCTGCCTATAAGTCGATTATTCGGAAAAAAAAATTTAACCCAATAACTTATCGCAATTTAAAACATACACATGAAAAAAAAAACTTTATCAAAATATATTCATTCGAATAAAATTACGACCCTTTCTCTACAAAATGTACCTATAGGTATTTCCTTTAGAAAATCCCGTGACGACGCCCTCGTTGTGAGACAATTCTCTTGTACGGGCGACAGACAAGAATTCACAATGAACCGGTTTCAGGACCCACCTGTATTGTAATATGACATTCAAGGCGAATATTTTTATTTTTAGGGTTCCGTAGCCAAAGGGTAAAACGGGACCCTATTATTAAGCCTCCGCTGTCTGTCTGTCTCCAGGCTGTATCTCATAAACCGTGATAGCTAGAAAGCTGAAATTTTCACAAATAAT
This sequence comes from Heliothis virescens, assembly GCA_002382865.2. Classification (NCBI taxonomy): domain Eukaryota; kingdom Metazoa; phylum Arthropoda; class Insecta; order Lepidoptera; family Noctuidae; genus Heliothis; species Heliothis virescens. The sequence continues at coordinate 3,427,150 of NWSH02000571.1, forward strand.
GAAGTACTTTCGTTGTCGCTATAACAACAAATACTTTTTTTTTAAATAAAATATTAATGTATACAATAAACGAGTGAAACCGCAAATTATACTTTGCTATTCATATATTTGTATAAAAAACATAGTTATATTTTGCTGACGGAAAATGTTTGTATTTTGGCTAGTTGTAGATAATAGATACGTTCATTTTTTATACTGTACCTACGGAACCCTTCGTGCGCGAGTCGAACTCGCACTTGGCCAGTTTTTTTACTACATATTTTGTAAGTTTAATATGAGGAACGTTCCTATTTTTCTGTTTGGAAGTTACTGCTGTTTCCAATTTTGAAAGTAATGGGGTATGTGAATAGTTATTTGGGTGCTTGTATTTTATTGCAATTTTGTACTTGCTCATGTAGAATTTATGTCAATCGGTAGATTTTATTTGTTTCCATAGTGTGCTAATCTCGGAAAATACTAGACAATTTTCAAAAAATATTTCAGAGTTATATAGCTCGTTTATAGGCTTTTTTAACGCAGGTGTGTGTAGAGGATGCATAGTAAAACAATTGCATTTATAAATGCTAGGACCTACAAACAAAGAAAATACTAAAATCACCTTTAAATCTCTTAAATATTTTCAAAATCCACACCTCTTTACCAAAGGCTTGTGCTAGCCATAATAATTTGCGCGGAACAAAATCCCCAACCGGGGAATATTCCAAAGCCCCCAATCGTGGCCTTGGCCTCCCAGTGGTGGGGAGACTACGACTCCGGGTGTTCCGGATAAAATCCCCATTTTCAACTGGATAACTGATGGTTTAGATATTTTAATGTTAGATTTGTTGAATGTATTCAATGTAATATCTAAAAAAACATACAAACATCATGTTTAATAACCTTCACCTTTTTGGCAAATCGTTTTAAAAAAACTTTTTCCTTTTAATATTTATGCTATCACAGTCATTTATAATCAAAAATATAATTATGACAGTTTATTTAAATCCAATTTTGCGCCTGTGAATAATGCTAGGATTTAATAAAAAATTGTGCCTATTTCTTATTGAGAGTGCACTCATCAGCTTTATTACTAAGAGAACATATTTACAACCCAAAAACATTAATTGATTAACACACAAACAAACAAACTGATACACAGTCCACCACAATTTCGTGAAAAATAAATCTGAATCCTCCACACGAAGCATTCTCTTTTGAGCTCAAAAATGTATTTTATTTAAAGTTCAGTTCGAAGATAAATATTTCGAAACCTAAGTGAGCCGTCAAAGGGCATCAACTGAACTATTTCTCACTGTCGAATCGCCAGACGGTCAAGACGTAGTACATTAAACAAAGATTTTTCAAACTACAGCTGAATAAAGATCGACTTTAGAAAATGTTTCGCTGCAGGCAATGCAAATATTGAATACGAAAGAAAGATTACTTGAAAAAGAATCTCAGAAATAAATGAATTTATTTACATACTTGGACCGTTAGAATTTGGGTTAGAATATATAATGTTTTACATAAAAGTTCTTTAAAATTATTGAACTGATGAGAGTTCACAACCTCACTATTTTCTAATAGATTTTCTAATAAAAGATCTTGATTTCTGTATCTATCTTTACTTTTCTATTACATCCATTGATTTTCAATGAATCAAATATAATTGTATCTCGTACTTCTTTGTTTGGTACCAATAAATCTAATGATACCATTTCTGTCTTCATTTCATCCATTCAATTTAAAATGAGAACTTTATCAAAGTTTATTTGAACAGAACTATCTAGCAAGTTAATTAATTTCTTTTCATACTCAATTTTCTCGTTTCCTTCAGTATCGAAACTTGTTGTTTCATTAGTGAGCGTCGGAGTAACACCGAAGTTGTTTACACAGAATTACCTATCTGCCCCGAAGTCACTAGCCTGGGGTTCTAAACCGTTGGTCCAAAGGGTACCAAAAGTAACCGCTCTAATACTTTGGCGAAACTTTGGGATTCCTTCGCGAAGTTTCCTGTGCACTTTAGCGGCGGAATCTGGCTATCCTTTGTTTCTCAGTGGTCTATTTTTAATTCTTTGTTGAAAGAGGTATTCCTTGAAATCGGGGTTTGTGGATTTTTGTTTGAGCAGGTTTAGTTTTATATTCTTGTGTTGTTGATTTTAGGATATATATTTGGGATAGAACTTTGGCGTATACATTTTTAATCACAATAATAATTTTTATTTCCTCATCGCTTAGGTGTCCTTGGATTATCATTTGGGGTTAAAATTTTAGCTACACGTAACATTTTAAACCTTTCCAAACCTCTTTCTATCCTATTCAAAATAATACAAAGAAACCACGCTCAGCTGTCAGACTCAACAAAAATGGCAATTCGAATATTTTCCACCCAATCTAGTTCATCGAGGAAAAAACCTCAAAAGCCTCGCTCGTTTGAAAAGGAAATAACAAACACTATAGAGACTGATACTGAAAAATGATAGGAACAGCTATCGACGCGGAAGGTTTTAGGAGAAAAATTATTGGTAGTTTACTTCCAAACGATTTGAGAATGGCAAAACTACGTAAAATATGAACAATGTCGCTTACACTATCTCCAAGATACGTCATTTTTATGCAATGTCTGATGCAAATATAAATAGAATCTTATTGTAAGTTACAGTCTTGTTCGAAACTTATTTAAAGATTCTGCATACTTTAAAGTATTATTATTATAATATTGTGCTTCTGAGTAGATATTCTTAGTTTTTTTCGTTTTGAAGTTGTCAGTTTTTGAATAGAAATGATGGTTATATCATTGAGCGTGTGCTTGACAAAACCTTTGATAAGACTAATTGAAACTCGTTCTGGATTTACTTTTGATAAAATTGGTTAAAATCTTTTGTTTTACAAGCAAATGAGTGAAATTAACTAGTCATTCCTGCTGTTTGAACCATGTACAGAGGCATTATTTCACATGGTTTTGACGCCCAATTATATTTTAGCTTAATTAATAGCAATTGGTTTAGCTTAATTATTAATTTTAACAAACAAACTCGTGCTATATTACGATAGTTTTGTATTTTTCCAAATGGAACGCTTAGAATAAAAATGTCTGCGTTTTAATAGTTACATAATTTCAGCAATAGAAAGACAAACCACCGATAAATAGGCTATCGTGATAGTTCAAACCAATTACAAACCATGATACCAGTTACTAGAGTAATAACAACCAATCAGAAGCCATCACATCATAGTTACAAAACTCCCCATCATTACTACATGCGGGATTTCTATAACCTACCTTTTGATTGATTTGAGAGGTCGAATTATGACATAAGCTCCTTATAAATTAATCAGCAAAATTATGATTCAGATAGATTTTTAAAATCGGCCATAAAAAACACTTGCCACAGCTTGAAACAATATCTATAGAAACCAAAAAGGATGAACTATACCTGACAACGTTCAAATTCAAAAATTAGATTTCACTCTATGTATTCTCTACAGCGCACATACGTCGATTCTTAATAACTAGCCGGTCAAAAGTCAAATTTTAAAAATGGCGGAAGGTTAAAAATCAATCTGTCACAGAGATAAAGGACAGTACTAGTAACAATAATGTACTATTTTAAACTTCCAACTTGTCAACATACTCATGAGAGGATAGTTCAAAGCTAAGCGTCTTATTTACTGTGAACAGCTCGTTATCCGCGCTCTCAAAGTTAACGTCGAACAAAGTGAAATTATGTTGTGTATACCAAATCTTCTGATTTTTTTATGATGGAATCTCACAATTAAGGTAATAACTAATATCTATTAATATATTGTCAACTGCCTCGTTGGTCTAGTTGTCGCATAGCCGACTGCTGAGCACGAGGTCTCGGGTTCGATTCCCGGGACGGGCCGAAATCGCTTTGTGGGTTTTCGAAACTTTCACAAAGCAGCCCGGAGTTGGAAGTTGGTGAATGATACACCCGTGCATCGGAGAGCACGTTAATGTCGGTCCTGCGCCTGATCTCTCTCCGGTCGTGTCGGATTGCCGTCCCATCGGGTTATGAGAGTGAGGGAATAGGGAGTGCACCTGTGTCTGCGCAAATGCTTGTGCACTATAATATGTCCTGCGCGCAGCTGGCTGATCTCCTTATATGAGAACAGCCGCCGTGGCCGATAATCGGCTAGGAGGCCATCATTAATATATTGAAACGATGGAAAACGTATTTTTATACTATTTGTAGAGCATTAAAGATAGGCAGTTTATTAAAGAAAAAAATAGTTTGTTTTGATATTCATGAGACCTTTTGTTATATTATCGCCTCTTATCGCGTAATTATTTTAATGGTATTGCATTCTGTATGTATTTGAGTAAATAATGTCGTTTAAATTAGGTGCGGATAGCTGCGGATGAAAAAGTTATCGAGTTTTATATGGATGTAGAAGACAGAACAAAAAATAT
>NWSH02000571.1:3447223-3457381 GCA_002382865.2 Heliothis virescens
CTCAACGTCGGGAACTGCGGATGCGAGCAGTTGCATTACAAGCAGATCCGTAAACCAAACTGGGTTGGTCCGCGGTATAACGAATATTTTGACAAATGGTCCCTCAGGACAAAAAGTTGAGAAACCACTGCTATAAGTAGATAGGCTTTGATATAACTGTCAGTTTAATTTTCAAACTTAAAAAAAATGTTTAAATGAGTTTCATAACTTTTAATTAATCCATGACTACTGAACACAATTCGTAACATATGGGCCAAAATACCAACAATAAAAGTTAATAGCGTAATACCTAAATACTGACAATAAATGGCGTAAAACATGACATAACTCACTAAAAATTTAAATATCTGTCGCGCAAATGGCACTCATTTGTCTCAGATTTAAAACATTTTATGTTGCGTTGGTCCTTGTCAACTTCGTGTTACAAAATCAAATTCACTTTAGGACGTTTCATCATCATCATTTCAACCATAGGACGTCCACTCCTGAACATAAGCCTCCCGCTGCCTCCCCCATTGAACTTCCAAAAATACCGTTTGGAGAACGTTTACACAATGGACGTAGTCAAGCAGAAAGGACTCAGGCCACACAAAAGTCACTTTTGAGTTATGAAGCATTTTTAAGTTTGAACTTGAATTGCTCTTAAACTAGATTGTTGTTTTTTTTTCTTGATAATGGCATTCTAATAAAAAAAATAATGTAAATTTTATGTAAAGCATTCGAAAAAATGTATATTTTACCATATATTTTGAGAAATTAAATAAAATGTGGATTGGGAGTCGTTTATCATTAAACTAAGATTTTGTATGGCGGGTGGTTTTTTTTAATCTCAGAAAAGATCAAAACTACCTTTAATCGAGAAAAATAATTTATAAAAAAAAAACTAGTGGACTTATTCTGTAAAAATTATATATTCATAATCCTGAAACATAAAATTATTCCAAAATCCAATAAAATCGGCTTTATAAAGTTAAAAATATTTAGAAAAATCGACAATTTTGGAGCCATATTATTCTATCTCCTCTTCTAAGTTGAATTAACTACCCTTAATCAAGATAAAATATTTATAAAAAAAAAACTATTGCACACTTATTCCGTAAAAAATTATTATTCATATCCCTGAAACATAACATTATTCAAATGGAATAAAATCGGCTTTACAAAGTTAAAAATATTTAGAAAAAATCGTCAATTTGGAACCATATTATCTATCTCCTTTTCTAAGTTGAAGTAACACTTTTAATCGAGAAAAATATTATAAAAAAAATAAAAACTAGTAAACTTTATTCTGTAAAATTAAATATTCATAATCCTGAAACATAAAAATTATTCAAATCGAATTAAAATTGGCTTTACAAAGGTAAAAGTTTTTAAAAAATCGTCAATTTTGGAGCCATATTATTCTATCTCCTCTTCTAAAGTTGAAGTCAAGAGTTGACCCGTACCCATCAACATTCTCGATGGCCCGCAAGTTCCTTTTGAGTTTTTTTATAAAAACCCATGACAGTCTTCGGGGATTCGGGATTAATGATAACATTGCCTTAATATCATCAAGCTTCGGCTGTAAAATGGATTTTTCCCTGCGGCCAAAGAACTTGAAAATCTTCTTCCGAAAACGTTTAATTGGGCCAGCTTTAAGCCTTTTTGTATACTTAATTAATCCATTTTTAATATCAACCACTCTCTGATAACTTCATTGTTATGATATACCGGTCTTCCTTTCTCAATTAAGATCTTGTTTAGTTCGCATTTTTAGTTTAAAACCTATACTAAAAAAGTAAAAGATAACTGAGACCTTGCTAAAATCGTCTACATATAATAAAGCTGTTAGAAAAAGTCATTTTGTACATTGAAGGAAATGAAAAAAAAAAAGCCCAGCGTGTAAGATAAAGTAACAGAAGCCATTCCATCATTTTTTCAAATTTTGTCTGTTTGTCTGTTTGTCTGTTTGTTCTGTTTAATGTTTGTTTGCGCGCACATCACGTAAAATCTACGAATTAAATGCTGAAAATGTTGATAACAAAAATTATACGTACTTGAGGGTATAACTTAGTTTTTGTTTTCATCGAAAATCGGTCAACTCTATCAAAAGATATGATTAATTTGTGAATTCAGAAGAAAAAATATTACGGTTACGCACAATTCAGGATAGTACTTGAACGGACATCTTAAGTTCTAAATATAGAACTAATGTTGATATTTGGAATCAAATCCGATAGATGGCGTTGTGCAAGATAACGTCATTTTCTGATCGCCGTTGTTTAGATTTTCCGCACGAGAATCACGTCGACCTGTTTACTAGACAAATGGGTTTCGTTTAGGCGTCTAAAAAGTTTATCTTCTTTTTCATATAAATATATATAAAAAAAGTTTGCACGTGCCCCACATTTTATTTTAGTGTAATCAATGCATATGTTTAAAATTTGTTTTATTTTGTTTATTTTTGAGCTTTTAGTACCATTTTATCTGCTTACCATAAACCGTTTAACTTAAAAAGTTTTTTTTACCTTTTTTATTTTTAAGTTTTTAGTTTTAATTTGCTCATTCTATTTTATTATTTCTGGCGGCCATCTTGGATTTTATTTGTCATACTGCACTGTATTCTACTAAAAGCCCTTTCATTGATATCCAGAAATCATATGATGGTTAAAAAAAAAAAAAAAAAGTAGTTGTCCGCCTACTGTTAGCGCGCCATTCTGGATTTATTTGTGTTACTGCACTGTATTATACTTATCAAATCCCTTTCATTTTGATACCCATTATTGATAAGATTGAAAAAAAACTAAGTGTCCGCCATCTTGTAGCGGCGGCCATCTTGGGTTCACAATAATATTGAATATGATTTATTTATTGTCACCAGAATCAATAGGCGATACCAAATTTCAGATCAAATCGGTTAACGGGAAGAGGTTAAATTTCAATTACAAGATTTGACCTCCAAACAAACCAAACACCCTTACCTAAGATAAAAACCGTTAATAAAATTGTAGACAAGCGTGGCTTTACATTAAAATATTTTTCCGAAAAAATATGTATTCATTATTTGTTATGCTATGAACCAAAAACAATCGTTTTTAATTTTTTTGTCTGTTTGTCTTTTATCTGTTTGTCTGTCGCGATGGAATCAAAAAACGCTTGAACCGATTAGGAAAAATTCTTTCCACAATGCTGGAAAGCTACACTATCCGCGGGTAAACATAGCTATGTTTATCCGGTACGCAAGTCTACCCACGGGACGCGAGTAAAACCGCGGTTAATATGAAAGTTACTGATTAACAATGAAAATCTCGGAAACACATATACACCTTCTAACTTGAAAAATTGGGCAGGTGGGTTTCTCATAGGGTGTAACATACACTAAGAACGATTTTTGGAAATTCCACCCCTAAGGGGTAAAAAAAGGGTTTTAGTTTGTTATTGGAATTCCTTGATTTTTGAAGTAAGAAACCATGAAATTTAGCAGATAGGTCCTTAATAGGGTGTAAAATTTTTTAGAATGATTTTATAAAATCCATAGACTTCCATACCCAAACTAACCAAACCCCCTTTTTTACCCCTTAGGGGTGAATTCCAAAAATCGTTTCTTAGTGTATGTTTACCACCCCTATGAGAAAACCCACCTGCCCAATTTTCAAGTTAGAAGGTTATAGTGTCCGAGATTTCTGTTAGATCAGTAACTTTCATATTACCGCGGTTGTTACTCGCGTTCCGTGGGTACGACTTTGCGTTACCCGATAAAAACATAGGGCATGTTTACCAGCGGATAGTGTAGCTTTCCAGCAGTGAAGAATTTTTCTAAATCGGTTCAGCGTTTTTGATTCCATCGCGAACAGACAAACAATTAAAAGACAAACAGACAAAAAAATTAAAAAACGATTGTTTTGCTTCAGTAGCATACAATAATGCATAACACTATGTTTTTCGGAAAAAATATTTAATGTAAAGACACAGCTCTGTCTACAATTTTTATTAAACGTTTTATTTAGTTCAGGGTGTTTGTTTTGTTTGGGTCAAATCTTGTAATTGAAATTAAACCCTCTTCCCGTTTAACCGATTGATCTGAAATTTGGTATCGCCTTGATTCTGGTGACAATACAAAATCCCATTTCAATATTATTGTGAATCGCAAGATGGCCCCGCTACAGATGCGACAACTTGTTTTTTTCAATCTTATCAATATGGTTTCAAATGAAAGGCTGATAAAGTGCAATACAGTGCAGTACCAAAATCAAAATCCAAGATGGCCGCCGCTTACAGTATGGCGGAAACTTATTTTTTAACCCATCAATATGGATTATGGATATTCAATGAAAGGCTTTTTAAGTAGAATACCAGTGCAGTATACAAACAAAATCCCAAGATGCCGCCGTCATAAATAGAATGAGAAATTAAAACTAAAAACTTAAAAATAAAAAAGGTAAAAAAAAACTTTTTAAGTTAAACGGTTTTATGGAACAGATAAATGTACTAAAACAAAAATAAAAAAATAAAAACAAAATTTTAAACATATGCATTGATTACACTAAAATTAAATCGTCGGGCACGTGCAACCTTTTTTATTATATTGGATATGTAGAGATAAACTTTAAGACGCCAACGAAACCCAATGTCAGAAACACGTCACGTGATTCCGTGCGGAAAATCTTAACACCCGCATTCAGAAAATGCGTTATTTGCACAAACGCATCTATCGATTGATCCCAATATCAACATTAGTTCTATATTTAGATTAAATAGTCGTTGCAATACTATACTGAATGCGTAACTATATTTTTCTTTTGAAATCACCAAAATTAATCATATCTTTGATAAGTTAACCATTTCGATGAACAAAAACTAAGAATTATACCTCAAGTACGTAGTATAATTTTTTGTATATCAACATACATTTAATTCCGTAGATTTACGTGATGTGCCGCACAAAACAAACATATAAACAGACAAACAGACAAAACAGACAAACAGACATAAATTGAAAAACATGATGGAAAATGGGTCTTTACTTATCTTTTCACACGCTCGATCGCTATTTTTTTTTTCAATTTCTTCAATGTACAAAAATGACTTTCTACAAGATTATTTAATGTATAGATTTAGCAGGTTCAGTATCTTTTACTTTTTTAGTATAGTTCTAAACTACGAACTAAAACAGATCTTATTAAGGAAGAAGAACCCGTATTCATAACAATAATTTCAGAGAGTGTATATTCCAAAAACTGGATAATAGTATATCAAAAAAGGCTTAAAAGCTGGGCCCATTAACGTTTTCGGAGAAATTCATTCTTGGCCGCAGGGAAAATCCAATTTCACACCGAAGCTTATGATCATTAAGGGCATTTATCATAATCCGAATCCCGAAGACTGTCATGGTTTTTATAAAAAAAACTCAAAAGGAACTTGCTGAGGCCATCAAGAATGTTGATGGGTACGGGTCAACTCTTGACTTCAATTAGGAAGAGAGATAGTAATAAATGCTCCAAAATTGACGATTTTTCCTAAACTTTTAACTTGCTAAAGCCAATTTAATTCGATTGAAAATTTTATGTTTCAGGATTTGAATATTTAATTTTTACAGAATAAAGTTCACTATTATTTTTTTATAAATATTTTTCTCGATTAAAAAGTAGTTACTCAAACTTAGAAAAGAGAATAGAATAATATGGTTCCAAAATGACGATTTTCTAAATTATTTTACTTTGTAAGCCCGATTTTATTCCATTGAATAATGTTATGTTTCAGGATTATGAATATATAATTTTTACAGAATAATGTGCAATAGTTTTTTTTTTATAAATATTTTTCTTGATTAAGGGTAGTTAATTCAACTTAGAAGAGGAGATAGAATAATATGGCTCCAAAATTGTCGATTTTTCTAAATATTTTTTAACTTTATAAAGCCGATTTTATTGGATTTGGATAATTTTATGTTTCAGGATTATGAATATATAATTTTTACAGAATTAAGTCCACTAGTTTTTTTTTTATAAATATTTTTCTCGATTAAAGGTAGTTTTGAGTCTTTTCTGAGAATTAAAAAAAAACCACCCGCCATACAAATCTTAAGTTTAATGATAACGACTCAATCCACATTTTATTTAATTTCTCAAAATATATGGTAAAATATACCATTTTATCGATGCTTACATAAAATTTACATTATATTTTTTATTAGAATGCCATTATCAGAAAAAAAACACAATTAGTTTAAGAGCAATTCAAGTTCAAACTTAAAATGCTCATAACTCAAAAGTGACTTTGTGTGGCCTGAGTCCTTTCTGCTTGACTACGTCCATGTGTAAACGTCCTCCAACCGGTATTTTTGGAAGTCAATGGGGGAGGCAGCGGGAGGCTTATGTTCAGGAGTGGACGTCCTATGGTTGAAATGATGATGATGAAACGTCCTAAAGTGAATTTGATTTTGTACACGAGTTGACAAGACCAACGCAACATAAAATGTTTTAAATCTGAGACAAATGAGTGCCATTTGCGCGACAGATATTAAATTTTTATGAGTTATGTCATGTTTTACGCCATTTATTGTCAGTATTTAGGTATTACGCTATTAACTTTTATTGTTGGTATTTGCGCCATATGTTACGAATTGTGTTCAGTAGTCATGGAATTAATTAAAGTTATGAAACTCATTTAAACATTTTTTTTAAGTTGAAAATTAAACTGACAGTTATATCAAAGCCTATCTACTTATAGCAGTGGTTCTCAACCTTTTGTCCTGAGGGACCATTTGTCAAAATATTCGTTATACCGCGGACCACCCAGTTGGTTTACGGATCTGCTTGGTAACTGCAACTGCCTCGAGTCGCAGTCCGACGTTGACGCGCTCCGCGCTCGGCTAATGCTGTGTTGACTCTCGTATCTTATATAATGGCATAACTCGGGGACCACTTGCTTCCAAGGACCACTAATGGTCCACGGAACACCGGTTGAGAACCACTGACTTATAGGATTACCATCATCTCGTCCTATGATTTCAACTGCGTCCCGTAAAAATACTCTCAACACCAGGATTAAAACCTATGGCCATTTCCAGGGTGGATATCATCAGCTATTTTTGTGCCAAACCTCTCAATCGGTTTAGCCGTTTTAGCGTGGTCTCACACACAGAGTAGGTAACTTCCGTATTTATATGATAGTGAGGAATAGTCAGGAGTACCTACTCAGGATTACTTACTTATGCATGTTTAATCTATACTAATATTATAAAGTTGAAGAGTTTGTTTGTTTGAACGCGCTAATCTCAGGAACTACTGATCCGATTTGAAAAAACCTTTCAGTGTTAGATAGCCCACTTATCGAGGAAGGCTATAGGCTAATTTTTATCCGGGTGCGCGCAGTAGTTCCTACGGGATAGCGGGTGAAACCGCTGGCGGAAGCTAGTATCATAATATACCGGTAATTTCCTTCCAAACAAAATATCAACAGATTAAAACTAAGTTCACAAAAAAGCTCTACATTATCTACCATTCAAAATTCAATTGAACAATTCGCAATATCGAATTAAATACCTTTTAATATCTAAAATTTTATTTAAAGCCTTTTAGGTGACCCTTTGTTATATAGGTGGGATACTAACGGCGGTTCCCAAAATTCTATCTATCTGTGGATTGGCTTACTAAAGATAGGCATTTGACATTACTTGTATGAGGTGAATGACAAAATTCTATCTCTAGTAGGCAAATCCAGAGATAGATTGGTTATTGAATTCCACAGTAAATAGCCTTGTAATTCTATGCTTCGGGTAAGGGTGAGAGGGCCCTTTTTGTTTTAAAGGTTCACTGTACCCTATAATGTTATTAGGGCTGATAGACTGTCCTTTTAATGGAGTATTGTTACGTAGATTTTACTTTACCTTTTGGTACTGTCAACTGAAATGGAATTTATGTATTCCCGATAGATTGTTGGTGGATGGAAAGATTCGAGGAAATTATTTTATTGAAATAATTTCCCCGAATCTTTCAAATTTAACAAATTTTCAAATTTAACATGACCAACTTGATATAAAATAATTTGGAGTCGAGTAGTTCAAACGATTTCCTAGAAATATTGTCCAAACTTTAAACTGATACAAAAAGAGTAAAATCAAGAGGTCAAAATGCGGGGTCTAAACCTTGAAATTCTTCAAGTGGCTCTACAGTATATTGCTCTAACTCTAGTAGTATAGGTATGATAGGAAGGACCTTAACATTTACAACAATATTTTTGTAATTTTACATAGCCTATAACCAGCGGACGATCGAGACGCTATAATGATACCTCATTTGTTAAATTACGATTAGTAGTTTAGAAGTTATGAGGGAACCGATAAACATACATACATACTCACATACAAACAGGTCAAAATCATAACCCTCCTTTTCGCTGCGCCGTAGTCGGGTAAAAAAGGGTACTTACGTGATGATCGCATTAGTTCTGGAAAAATCTATTTACCTACTACTACTACCTACCTATGGTAAAGAAGAACAATGAAATATGAGCAGAACACGGCAGAAAATGAACTGAAATATGAGAAAAAAAATCTACCATTTCCAATTTCAAATTTCGAACACGCATTTACAGTGTTCCTAATATGAAAATACCGTGACGACGTTGTAACGACTTACAAACGTTGCCTACGTGACTTAAAAAACCGAACGATTGCAATCGATTAGGGAACCGATTATGGGAATCGAGTGAGTGTTCTCGATAGTCGTGTTAAGTTCCGTTGAAGATCCGAAACGTGATGTGACTCAAGTTTCGAGGTAGGATAAACTGAAATATTTTTTTTCGAATGATTTCTGAGGGAATCAGGGGATTTGTAAGTACAGAAACTTTCGCAATTATAATATAACTAGGATTATTAACACGGAAAACGCATTTTGGAGCCTATTACAGCATTAACCAATTAACCAATATACCTATAGAGGACAGACATGCCTCGCAGACATCAGCATCGTACACTTCGCGAATCCCTGGCTCATATATGTTATCCCAAGGATAGTTTTGTACTTTTCTCTTTTTTATTTCACCTTGTACGTACTGTCAGTTAAAGTGCTTAGGTAGGTAGTACTACTGCATTTTTTTTTAAATACCAATATATCAACCTGAAGAAATTTCCAAAAAATAATTTGTACAATTACATAATGTGTTACGTTAACTTGTCACTAAAAACCTAATTATATTTTCCTATTACTCGTTATTATTATCAAAACACCAATCATAACTGCAAGAATTTAATTTTAAATCTGACGAAACTCGTGGTGAACCATAAAAATGTTATTAAAAATAAAAAGACAAACTTAATATCAAACTAAAGGTTTTATGAGCTAACATTAAACTGTATGTCCAAGTTATATGTCTCGAGTGAACGTGGCGGTTTAATTAAAACTCTATCGATATTGTATTACTACACTACGCTAGGGTTGCGCAACTTTCATATCGACACGGAGCTGCGAAACATTTTAGTTATTGTCTATTGTTTTACGGCCGTTCCCAATAACCTATCTAACTCTGGATTTGCTTACCAGTGATAGGAATTTGACATAACTTGTATGGGGCTAATGTCAAAATTCTATCACTAGTAAGCAAATCCAGAGATAGACAGAATATCGATTTCCGCAGTTAAAGGCTAAGGCTAACTTTGAAAGGTTAACCTAACTTAAAATTCGTGTTTTTCTCTAAGGCTTTCGGTCCACCTCCACTCCAAAACTCTTGCTTTTGGCCACCCACCAGTGTGAAAATAATAGAAATACTCGTAGGTATAGATTACCTAGTTAAAATTTTAAGGCTGAAGGTTTGGCTGGCCTGGATTCACAAACTTCGGAAACAACAGAGCCGATTTGAAAATAAAAATCTGTGTTGGATAGTCAATTTATTAAAGCAGCCTGTAGGTTTGTTTATTTTGTGCTTTAGGCTACTTTTATCCCGATGCGTGAAGTAGTACCCACGTGAGTAAAACCGCTTGCAGAAGCTAGTTATTAATACCAGTCGCATAAATCTTCAAACTTATACATACCTTTCATATTATCTCGAATAATGCCGATTAAATAAAGCTTGCCATTCAAAAACAATTTCAATTTACTACAATGGCAATCTCATGTTTCTACCAATGAGTTTTCACTACATTAAGTCTAACTTCACTTTTTAGGGTTCCGTATCCAAAGG
>NWSH02000571.1:3457406-3468267 GCA_002382865.2 Heliothis virescens
TCGATAATTGAAAAGTCAATTCGAATTGGAATGCATTTTGGAATAATGCTAAGTCATATATTCGAATTAATTAACTCTTTGAATCATCATCATCAGCCTTTTTATTAGTCCCGCTGTAGCGTAAAGGGTTCCCCTCATAAGAAAAAGCAATTAAGACTTTCTAAGGTGGATTAAGAAATATCAAAGATGCACTTACAAAATATATCAAAATTAAGAAAAGCTTACTTGATACTTGCTCAACCTGGGTTTTGAACCTTTGTCTTACTTGAGAGACAGTACTGATAACCACTATTCCACAGTGACTAGATAGAAACAGATAAAAGCACAGACGACAGCACATCAATTACCACAATCTGTAAAATTTCTGCACTCGATTTTTCAACCTTAACCTTAACCAAGTGAGGTAGGTTAACGTTTAGAAAACGTTAGAGTTTTTTGTCGGTGTTATTACGGTACCACCTCGACCATATCACAACACGGTCTTAAACAATACTTTTAGTCTATTTGTCCAGGTAAACTGAGATGCTCCTAGACAAGGATATCGTATCCTGGCAGAAATAAACTACAAGTTAAGTTTGTATCCCTGCTTGGTCCGCTGGGAAACTTTGGGTTATGAAGTAGGAAATAAAGGATGTGGCATTATTAACTACTTCTTGTCGAAAAGCTTGAAATATTTTGGATTGAATGTTGAGATCGTGTTAAGGGACTTTTTGAGTTGATTGCAGTTGATTTTGGAAGGACTCAGCTATTAGGTAAAAATATGACAAATTATGTTATTAATACCTGAAGGTTCATGAATTAAATCGTATATTATTTAATTTACTAGCTTCTGCTACAGGTTTCACTTGCGTACCGAAGGAAATAATTTCATGCAGCTGGATAAAAAAAACATCCTCAAAAAAAGCATCCAATAGGAAACCATATTGGATGTTTTTTTGATCAATGAATGGGCTATATAACATTTGAAATATTGTTTTCCATTCGGGCTAGTAGTTCAGCAAAAAAAAAACAGCTTAACGAATGGAGAAAAGATAGAGAGTATTAGGTTTTATAAAAGGTAATGTTCTTAATTCAAGTGCATATAAAATACCAGCTTTCGCTAGCAACAAAGCAAGTCAACTTTAGATTGAATATTTGCCCTTCATAAATCACGAATTCACCTTTGCAAGTCTAATCCTGACCAATTGACTGGAATGATAAGACTCATATTTTTTTCGTCTAACTCGTTTTAAAAACCAGCCCAAGGTGAGTTGGGCCCGCGTATGGAAGGGTTCCGTACAAGTTCCTTACATTAACAAATTCAAAAAGTATTTATTTCAAAGTAGGCTGAAAACAGCACTGAACGTCAATTACATAAGACATTGCGTTTCACCACTTTCTATTGTGTTTTTGCTGGGAAGAAGGGGCACAAACAAACTCCACAACATGCAAGTCGACCTAATAAAAGCGTGTTAATAATATACGTTTTGTTGCATGTGAGCCCCCTAAAATATTCATTTGATTCAAATTTTAGTATTTGCTGTTATAGCGGCAACAGAAATAGTATTCATCTGTTGAACGTTTCAATGTCTAGCTATTCATGATTCATAAGCTACGCCTGGTGAAGACGGACGGACAGCGAAGTAAAGGGTCCCGTTTTACCCTTTGGATACGGAACCCTTAAAAGTGAAGTTAGACTTAATGTAGTGAAAACTCATTTGGTAAAACATGAGATTGCCATTGTAGTAATTGAAATTGTTTTTGAATGGCAAGCTTTATTTAATCGGCATTATTCGAGATAATATGAAAGGTATGTATAGTTTGAAGATTTATTGCGACTGTATTAATAACTAGCTCTGCAAGCGGTTTTAACTCACGTGGGTACTACTTCACGCATCGGGATAAAAGTAGCCTAAAGCACAAAAATAAACAAAACCTACAGGCTGCTTTAATAAATTGACTATCCAACACAGATTTTTATTTTCAAATCGGCTCTGTTTGTTCCGAAGTTTGTGAATCCAGGCCAGCCAAAACCTTCAGCCTTAAATTTTAACTAGGTAATCTATACCTACGAGTATTTCTATTATTTTCACACTGGTGGGTGGCCAAAAGCAAGAGTTTTGGGAGTGGAGGTGGACCGAAAGCCTTAGAGAGAAAACACGAATTTTTTAGTTAGGTTAAACCTTTCAAAGTTAGCCTTAGCCTTTAACTGCGGAAATCGATATTCTGTCTATCTCTGGATTTGCTTACTAGTGATGAATTTTGACATTAGCCCATACAAGTTATGTTCAATTCCTATCACTGGTAAGCAAATCCAGAGTTAGATAGGTTATTTGGGAACGGCCGTTAAACAATAGACAATAACTAAAATTTTCGCAGCTTCGTGTCGATATGAAAGTTGCGCAACCCTAGCGTAGTGTAGTAATACAATATCGATAGAGTTTTAATTAAACCGCCACGTTCACTCGAGACATATAACTTGGACATTACAGTTTAATGTTAGCTCATAAAACCTTTAGTTTGATATTAAGTTTGTCTTTTTATTTTTAATAACATTTTATGGTTTCACCACGAGTTTCGTCAGATTTAAAATTAAATTCTTGCAGTTATGATTGTGTGTTTTGATAATAATAACGAGTAATAGGAAAATATATAATTAGGTTTTAGTGGAAAGTTAACGTAACACATTATGTAATTGTACAAATTATTTTTTGGAAATTTCTTCAGGTTTGATATTATGGTATTTAAAAAAAATGCAGTAGTACTACCTACCTAAGCACTTTAACTGACAGTACGTACAAGGTGAAATAAAAAAGAGAAAAGTACAAAACTATCCTTTGGGATAACATTATATGAGCCAGGGATTCGCGAAGTGTACGATGCTGATGTCTGCGAGCATGTTCTCTCTCTATAGGTATATTGGTTAATTGGTTAATGCTGTATAGGCCTCCAAAATGCGTTTTCCGTGTTAATAATCCTAGTTATATTATAATTGCGAAAGTTTCTGTACTTTACAAATCCCCTGATTCCCTCAGAAATCATTCGAAAAAAAAATATTTCAGGTTTTCCTACCTCGAAACTTGAGTCACATCACGTTCGGATCTTCAACGGAACTTAAACACGGACTATCGGAGAACACTCAACTCGATTCCATAATCGGTTCCCTAATCGATTGCAATCGTTCGGTTTTTAAGTCACGTAGGCAACGTTTGTAAGTCGTTACAACGTCGTCACGGTATTTTCATATTAGGAACACTGTAAATGCGTTGTTCGAATTTGAAAAAAAAATTTGTGGAAATGGTAGATTTTTTTTCTCATATTTCAGTTCATTTTCTGCCGTGTTCTGCTCAATATTTCATTGTTCTTCTTTACCATAGGTAGGTAGTAGTAGTAGGTAAATAGATTTTTTCCAGAACTAATGCGATCATCTGTAAGTACCCTTTTTTACCGACTACGGCGCAGCGAAAAGGAGGGTTATGATTTTGACCTGTTTGTATGTGAGTATGTATGTATGTTTATCGTTCCCTTCATAACTTCTAAACTACTAATTCGTAATTTAACAAATTGAGGTATCATATAGGTCTCGATTCGTCCGCTGGTTATAGGCTATGTAAAATTACAAAAAATATTTGTTGTAAATGTTTAAGGTCCTTCCTTATCATACCTATACTACTAGAGTTAGAGCAATTATACTTGTAGAGCCACTTGAAGAATTTCAAGGTTTAGACCCCGCAGTTGTTAAAATTACGATTAGTAGTTTAGAAGTTATGAGGGAACCGATAAACATACAACATACTCACATACAAACAGGTCAAAATCATAACCCTCCTTTTCGCTGCGCCGTAGTCGGGTAAAAAAGGGTACTACGGTGATGATCGCATTAGTTCTGGAAAAATCTATTTACTACTTATACTACCTACCGTTATGGTAAAGAAGAACAATGAAATAGGCAGAACACGGCAGAAAATGAACTGAATATTGAGAAAAAAAATCTACCATTTTCCAATTTTCAAATTTCGAACACGCATCTTACAGGTTCCTAATTATGAAAATTACCGTGACGACGTTTTAACGACTTTACAAACGTTGCGACTTACGTGACTTAAAAAACCGAACGATTGAATCGATTGGGAACCGATTATGGGAATCAGAGTGAGTGTTCTCGATAGTCGTGTTAAGTTCCCGTTGAAGATCCGAAACGTTGGATGATGACTTCAAGTTTCGAGGTAGGATAAACTGAAATATTTTTTTCGAATGATTTCTGAGGGAATCAGGGGATTTGTAAGTTACAGAAACTTTCGCAATTATATATATAACTAGGATTATTAACAGAAAACGCATTTTGTACCTATTACAGCTATTAACCAATTAACCAATTACCTATTAGAGGGACAGACATGCCTCGCAGACATCAGCATTCAGTACACTTCGTCGATTCCCTGGCTCATATATGTTATCCCAAGGATAGTTTTGTACTTTTTCTTTTTTTATTTCACCTTGTACGTACTGTTCAGTTAAAGTGCTTAGGGTAGTAGTACTACTTGCATTTTTTTTTAAATACCAATATATCAACCTGAAGAAATTTCCAAAAAATAATTTGTACAATTACATAATGTGTTACGTTAACTTGTCACTAAAAACCTAATTATATTTTCCTATTACTCGTTATTATTATCAAAACACCAATCATAACTGCAAGAATTTAATTTTAAATCTGACGAAACTCGTGGTGAACCATAAAAATGTTATTAAAAATAAAAAGACAAACTTAATATCAAACTAAAGGTTTTATGAGCTAACATTAAACTGTATGTCCAAGTTATATGTCTCGAGTGAACGTGGCGGTTTAATTAAAACTCTATCGATATTGTATTACTACACTACGCTAGGGTTGCGCAACTTTCATATCGACACGGAGCTGCGAAACATTTTAGTTATTGTCTATTGTTTTACGGCCGTTCCCAATAACCTATCTAACTCTGGATTTGCTTACCAGAGATAGGAATTTGACATTACTTGTATGGGGCTAATGTCAAAATTCTATCACTAGTAAGCAAATCCAGAGATAGACAGAATATCGATTTCCGCAGTTAAAGGCTAAGGCTAACTTTGAAAGGTTAACCTAACTTAAAATTCGTGTTTTTCTCTAAGGCTTTCGGTCCACCTCCACTCCAAAACTCTTGCTTTTGGCCACCCACCAGTGTGAAAATAATAGAAATACTCGTAGGTATAGATTACCTAGTTAAAATTTTAAGGCTGAAGGTTTGGCTGGCCTGGATTCACAAACTTCGGAAACAACAGAGCCGATTTGAAAATAAAAATCTGTGTTGGATAGTCAATTTATTAAAGCAGCCTGTAGGTTTGTTTATTTTGTGCTTTAGGCTACTTTTATCCCGATGCGTGAAGTAGTACCCACGTGAGTAAAACCGCTTGCAGAAGCTAGTTATTAATACCAGTCGCATAAATCTTCAAACTTATACATACCTTTCATATTATCTCGAATAATGCCGATTAAATAAAGCTTGCCATTCAAAAACAATTTCAATTTACTACAATGGCAATCTCATGTTTCTACCAATGAGTTTTCACTACATTAAGTCTAACTTCACTTTTTAGGGTTCCGTATCCAAAGGGTAAAACGGGACCCCTTTACTTCGCTGTCCGTCCGTCTTCACCAGGCGTAGCTTATGAATCATGATAGCTAGACAGTTGAAACGTTCACAGATGAAGTACTATTTCTGTTGCCGCTATAACAGCAAATACTAAAAATTTGAATCAAATGAATATTTTAGGGGGCTCACATGCAACAAACGTATATTTTAACACGCTTTTATTAGGTCGACTTGCATGTTGGGAGTTTGTTGTGCCCCTTCTTCCCAGCAAAAACACATAGAAAGTGGTGAAACGATGTCTTATGTAATTGACGTTCAGTGCTGTTTTCAGCCTACTTTGAATAAATACTTTTTGAATTTGTATGTAAGGAACTTGTACGGAACCCTTCATACGCGGGCCCAACTCACCTTGGCTGGTTTTTAAAACGAGTTAGACGAAAAATATGAGTCTTATCATTCCAGTCAATTGGTCAGGATTAGACTTGCAAAAGGTGAATTCGTGATTTATGAAGGGCAAATATTCAATCTAAAGTTGACTTGCTTTGTTGCTAGCGAAGCTGGTATTTTATATGCACTTGAATTTAAGAACATTACCTTTTATAAAACCTAATACTCTCTATCTTTCTCCATTCGTTAAGCTGTTTTTTTTTTGCTGAACTACTAGCCCGAATGGAAACAATATTTCAATGTTATATAGCCCATTCATTGATCAAAAAAACATCCAATAGGTTTCCTATTGGATGCTTTTTTTGAGGATGTTTTTTTTATCCAGCTGCATGAAATATTTCCTTCGGTACGCAAGTGAAACCTGTAGCAGAAGCTAGTAAATTAAATAATATACGATTTAATTCATGAACCTTCAGGTATTATAACATAATTTGTCATATTTTTACCTAATAGCTGAGTCTTCCAAAATCCAACTGCAATCACTCAAAAGTCCTTAACACGATCTCAACATTCAATCCAAAATATTTCAAGCTTTCGACAAGAAGTAGTTAATAATGCCACATCCTTTATTTCCTACTTCATAACCCAAAGTTTCCCAGCGGACCAAGCCAGGATACAAACTTAACTTGTAGTTTATTATCTGCCAGGTATACCGATATCCTTGTCTAGGAGCATCTCAGTTACCTGGACAAATAGACTAAAAGTATTGTTAAGACCGTGTTGTGATATGGTCGAGGTGGTACCGTATAACACCGACAAAAAACTCTAACGTTTTCTAAACGTTAACCTACCTCACTTGGTTAAGGTTAAGGTTGAAAATCGAGTGCAGAAATTTTACAGATTGTGGTAACTTGATGTGCTGTCGTCTGTGCTTTTATCTGTTTCTATCTAGTCACTGTGGAATAGTGGTTATAGTACCTGTCTCTCAAGTAAGACAAAGGTTCAAACCCAGGTTGAGCAAGTATCAAGTAAGCTTTTCTTAATTTTGATATATTTTGTAAGTGCATCTTTGATATTCTTAATCCACCTTGAGAAAGTCTTAATTGCTTTTCTTTATGAGGGGAACCCTTTACGCTACAGCGGGACTATAAAAAGGCTGATGATGATGATTCAAAGAGTTAATTAATTCGAATATATGACTAGCATTATTCCAAAATGCATTCCAAATTCGAATTGACTTTTCAATTATCGTTTTTCTCCTTGCGAGACCGGTGTTGAGGAAAACTTTCTTAACTACGGAACTCTAAAAACGGTGCAATAATGACGTACTTATTTTCTACAAGATAAATTGTTTCAGTTATGTCTTCATAGAAAAATAAAGTGGTGGAAGCACCACTGGGCTTTAAACCGGTGTTTGTGTTTAAAGTACAAAATTGCTTTCAGACAAGACCTGAGGTATTCAACGCTGAATAAAGCATTTTTAAAGCGAAGCAGGAAGTTTTCGACTGGCAAATTAGTTGTCTGTTTTCATATTCCTTTTATTGAAGTTAGCTTTCCCGTAGTAGTTTCAGGTGCATTGTTTATAACCTTAAACTGACTTTCGACAGTGGTTTTACTCATATTCTGTTGGAATTACTCTACTATTAAAAAATAGTCTATGAAATCGATAAATGGGCTATCTAATGTTGACAGATTTGTTCAAATCAGCACAGTAGTTCCTGAGATTACCGCGTTTAAACAGCGAATAAACAAACTCTTCAGCTTTAAAATACAAATATAGATTACTATAGTTTTGTACCCAAAATGCGACAATCATACATATAACACAATCAATTTCTTAGCCTACGCGAACCATTATCATTCCTTTCAACCTTCGTGGGTGCAAACATAGCTATCGAACTTTATACCTCCCAATAAAGTTTCCATAGCCGAAAAAAGGCCATCAAAAATACCAATAATCAATTTGACCTCTCTTTTATATTGCCTACGGGTGTACTTTGGAGCAGAACCTCTTTTTTAAACCTTTTTTCGCGCCACTGGCTGTCAAAGTGTGGGTGCCATGCTTGAATGGAAGTCTCTCGAATTTTGCGTGTCAACTGTTTGTAAACCATGGAATATATTGGATAAAAGGAAATTGAAATGTATTTTTGTATTGTACGGCTCATTTTGTAAGATGGTTTAATAATACTGAAATAATTGTAGTAGGTATTTAAAAACTTTGCTCTTCACGAGGTTCATAATTCGGTCATAATCTTACTTCGTTTCTAATATTACAAATGAGAAAGTAACGCCAGAACTACCGAACCATTTTTACTGCGGAATTCAATATTCTGTCTATCTCTGGATTTGCTTACTAGAGATAGGACTTTGACATTACTTGTATGGGGCTAGTGTCAAAATTCTATCTCTAGTAAGCAAATCCAGAGATAGATAGGTTATTGCGAACGGCCGTAAAAGAATTTGGTACACAGATAGTCTTATTAGAACCTGAAAAAGGACTTAGTCTACCTTTTTAGCCAATTGCGGGAAGTGGTTCTTTAGGGTGGAACAGAGAGAAACAGTACCTACGCTGGTACATAATAAGTTTTAAATACGATATTATAATAGACGAACAGAATTCACAGAACATTTTGAATGTATTCCATGCTTCGCTCCGCTATTTCAAAGATGGCCGCCTGGGATATGAAAAGCGCGGGAGAGTTGGACGTCAGTATTCCAGTAAACGTTTTGCATTTTGTAAACAATTCGGGCTAGTTCGTGAAATACCAAGTATTTGGGGATTTACAAGCGGGTGTAGTGAAAAATTAAATAAAATATAAAAACACCGTGAATGCGGTTAAAAGTGGCTTTGAATGAACTAGGCAATCTATCTATACTTATAATATTATAAAGCTGGAGAGTTTGTTTGTTTGAATGTGCTAATCTCAGGTACAATTAGTCCGATTGGAGAAATTCTTTCAGTGTAGGATTTATCGAGAAAGTCTATAAGCTTATTTTTATGCGGGTGCGCGTAGTAGTGCCTACGGAACGCGGGTGAAACCGCTGGCGGAAGCTACTAATAGTATATGGCACAACCATTTACCGCATCATACCTCATTATCGACACTTTCACACTGTGCTATACTATATAGTACAATAGTATAGGATAGTCTGATATGTAAACCATGCAGGGTGGTGTTGGTCTGCCGGGGCTGCGTTATCGGGGCTGCGTTGTCGGGGCTGCATCGTCGGGGCTGCGTTTTCGGGGCTGCGTTGTCGGGGCTGCGGGAATATTGGAAAGAGTTACCTTGTCCCTGGCACACAAAGGGCTCAAGAAGGAACACGGTGGGTTTTAGTCAGTAAAAGTCTGACACTCCTTCACACTGTCACCCACAACGAAGGGTCATCGGACGATTTCCCATCGATAAATAAAATAAATAAAGGGTGGGTTTGTTTGGGAAGGCCTACTAATTATATGCAGGAAAGCAGACATAAATATCATTATATTAGGGATTTTATAGAACCTTGATTTGTATTTGTCTACTCTATAATCATATGATGAGCGAAAAATATATTTCACTATCAGTCAAACTATACTCAAATAACAATGTTGTTCTTTGTTACAAAAGCGAGCGGTAAATAAGAATAGTTCAAACAAGTTTATATATATTTTAAAATACACAAGGCGTGACAAACTCGTATTAGCTTAGTCAAGCAACTAATCTAGAAATCTAGAACTAAATTAAACCATAAATTGTTTAGCTACTTATGCTAATATTGTTCCATTCTACTTTAGAAACGTTAAATTAAAACATGTGTACTTGTTTTATATGCTGTCGTGTAAAGGAAAGTATTTTGTGAATTATGAGTGAAACGGAATGTTCGTGGTATGTCGTCTGCGTGCCATTTTGTTGGCATTCTGCCTACCTGAGGTTTTAAATGTTGGATATGTTTATTTATACCATTTTGTACATACTATAGTTTGTTTCTCATGATGAAAGGTAAAAGGTTTTTCCCGAAATACTTAAACGTTACATTTTAAGTTTAACTATAACCGAATCATTATCAGTTGTCAAGGTTTCGTTATCGTTATAGTTAAATGCTGCCACTAACCCTAAGAGTCAAACCGCACTGTGAGTCAGCGGAACTTCGCAACACGACGCGTCATAATGTATGTATGCAAGTATGAAATTGTGTAGTTGTAGAGCAGTTCAGTTGCCGCTTAGTGCGTGATGACTCATACAAAGAATATTTTGACCCATTCGTGTCGCACAGTTCCGCTGACGCTTAGTGCGGTTTGACTCTTAAATCAAAAAGAATAAAAAAGGCAATCAAAAATATAAAAATAATAAAAATACACCAAAAAATGTAAAATCATAAAAAAGGTGCGTTGTACGTAAGTAGAACACAATATTTTTTGTCATTGCAACGTTTTTTGTACACATATACGTCTGAAACAAAGAATAGATCCATCGTATTATTACCAAATGAAGGTAGTCTCACAGAATATACACACATCAAAAGTGTCTAGGGATCAACATATATTTTTGCAATAACTTTTCTCCTGATTGATATTAATTAAAATTTTCTTTAAGGATTCATCAAATAAAGTGTTTTCGTTTGTCACAGTAACGATAAACCAAGTCACCTTTGCATTAATAAAGAAATTTGCCATTTTCCTAATAAAGGGATTTTTGACATTTGAACCACTAACACAAAAGTTTGAAAAAAAGACTGAAATAACAGTTTTCTTTAAAATTTTATTGGGTAACTTAAACAATTAATAATCCGTGTTTCTACCGCGAACACTAACAACACAAGAACATCGGTTTGGCATACTCAAAATGAGTTCATCCAAATCACGCTGTGGAATGGCCGCCCATGTTCGTTGCAACAACAAAAAA
>NWSH02000571.1:3480317-3508138 GCA_002382865.2 Heliothis virescens
CAGTGCTAAATCGGTCCCATTATTTCAGTTAATGCATGATAATGCACGACCGCACACCGCAAGAGTTGTAAAGACAGACCTCTTCGCCGCAGCTGAACACATCAATGTCCTGCCCTGCCTGCTCAGTCGGCCAGACGTTGAACCGATTGAGCATGCATGGACTATTGCTACAGAGAAGAAGCTCTGCCGAATATGGAGGGTATCCAGTCGCAAGGAAAGACCTTTTTTTGTTGTTGCAACGAACTGGGCGGCCTTCCACAGCGTGATTTGGATGAACTGATTTTGAGTATGCGCAAACGCGAATGTTCTTGTGTTGTTAGTGTTCGCGGGTAGAAACAGCGGATTATTAATTGGTTTAAGTTACCCAATTAAAATTTTAAGAGAAAACTTTATTTCAGTCTTTTTTTTTCAAACTTTGTTAGTGGTTCAAATGTCAAAAGAATCCCTTCATTAGGAAAATGGCAAATTTCTTATTAATGCAAGGTGACTTGGTGTTATCGTTACTGTGACAAACGAAAACACTTTATTGATGGAATCCTTAAAGAAATTTTAATTAATATCAATCAGAGAGAAAGTTATGCAAAAATATATGTTGATCCCTAGACACTTGTGTGAGTGTGTATATATATGATTACAAGAATAAAATAGTTAGTTTATTTATTATATTTGATTTTAATCGCGCTTAGAGTGATTATTTTTCCAGCGTCCAGATAAAAGTCCTATTTTCTTCTCCCAAGAGCCACCCCTTATATCAAATGGCTTAAGCGATTTTATTGTGAACTATTATAAACAAAAAACAACACAGTAACAATATAAAATATAACCTACCCTTAGCTATAAATGAGTCTTACCCAAACAAATTTCTTCCCTCAGCGATTTAGTGGGACCTACTCCACGGACCCCATGATTAGCCTTCCCTGATAAATGATTTTGTATCCTAACACTGAAATAATTTTCATCTTTCCAGTACTTCCTTGAGATCAGCGCATTCAAGCAAAACAGCAATCTTCAGCTTAATTAATATTCGTATAAATGATATCTAAAATATGATGATATATGATATATCTTAACGACACCAAAATCGGTCGGATATGACCATTGTCTGTACAAAAATTTTAAAAGTGTGTGCAGATTTTATAGCATTACCTCGTGCCTCATGTCATAAATCTATCTTTTGTTACAAGGTACATTTCCAACAAATTAAAAATTTCATTGTTAAGCCTCTTTACAAAAAGATGACCTCCTTGAATTACTAATATAGACCAATAACTCTAATACCTTTTTCTCCAAGATCTATGAAAAGGCTTATGCATAGCCGTATTAACCGATAGTTTTTGAATAAATTTAGGTTGATCAAGGAAGAACAGAATGGTTTCCAAAAAAAATAAGTCGACTACGCTGCCGGATTTTCTTTAATGAAGAACCATAACAGAAAATATTGAGTAATAGAACTTCAGTTACAAGTATTATTTCTAGACATGTCAACGCATTTGATTGTGTTAACATTCAGTTCTCTAAAAATGCCAACGCATGGTATAATGAGGACCGTGCCCTAGATTGGGTACAAAAGTTTATCTTTCCGGACAGAACACCAATGTGTTGAAATGCCACACCTCAACACTAATCTAGTATTCCGTACCTTGTAGATCCACTTATCGACTATACAGATCAGGAGTTCCACAAGGTAGTGTCATGGGACCCCTTTTATTCTTATTATACATAAATGACCTTCCCAATATAACACCCCACCAATGTATTTTATTCGCAGATGACATATGTATTATTATCCCTAACACTGACCGAGCTAACGAGCACCACGAAGAAGAGGTTAATAAAACCCTAGGACATGTAATACAATGGCTAACTTACAACAACTTACAGGCTAACTTAACTAAAACTAAATATATACAATTCTCTAACTACCAAACCGTAACCAAAAAAATTACTTTGCAATATAATAATACAACAATTAGCCCAACTACTGACATTAAATTCTTAGGTATAACTGTAGACAATTACTGCAATTGGAAATCGCATATAAATTACGTATGTTCAAAAATAAACAAATTCGTTTTCGCACTAAGACAGCTTAACCATACTGCTACACAATCCACAGCAATTGCTGCTTACCATGGTTATATAGGATCAGTTTTACGTTATGGTTTATTATTATGGGGAAACTCAACTTTAATAAACGAAGTTTTCCTCGCACAGAAACGTTGTTTAAGAGCAATATGTAATGCCGGTCCCCTTGATTCTTGCAAACCCCTATTTCAGAAAACTAAAATACTAACAATTTTTTCCCTATATATTGTCGAAATTGGTCTCTTCGTAAGAAAGCACCCACAACTATTCAAAAAAGTCTCAGAAAAAAGTGTATTCAGCAAAAGAGACCCTAGTAAGATTGTTGTACCCAAATGCCGAACCACTCTGTACCACAGAAATTGTATGTTTATGTGTATAAAAATCTATAATAAAATACCCCAAACCATCAGAGAACTTCCATTAAGATTATTTAAAGTAAAGATAAAGCAATGGTTGGCACAAAAATGTTATTATACAATTAAGGATTTTTTAGAAAATAAGTAATTAGAATTTATGTCATAAATAATATCACAACTTCTATCTCATAATAATTTGTAATTTATAGTAGTTTATAATTAATAATAATGTAGCTGCCCGACTGGGCCTTAATTATTGTATGCCCAAACGGGCTGATTGTTGTACTGTACCTATATATATCTAACACCTGTAACCAACACAATCAACGCAATAAAGATTACTTTACTTTACTTTACTTTATGGTATATGATATGCTGGCGTCCTAGCCGATTATCAGCCACGGCGGCTGTTGTCATATAATCTAAATATAGTAGAGATTTAAATAAAATAAAAACAGAAATAAATACTAGGTCTCTTGCTGCAATAAACAGTATGAAAACAAAACTAATTTATACGTCGTTCTGTTACTAACTTCAATCAGTGAAGTTGGCTTCTAATTAAGTTATGGTTCTGTCTATAGTTTTAATATGGTGTACTCATACTGGTTCTTCCCCGCGGATTAACCCATTTCCCGAGTGAACTATCTCCCGTAACCAGATAAAAGATGGCTGTATGTCCAGTCCACTACGTTAGGAGTTTTATATCAGTCGATATTGGCATTCATATTTTGACCTTTTCAACCAAAAAAATTTGCAATTTGACTCTCGGGTCACACGACTACTGACCAGCTGTTATTTGTTCACGAAGAAACTATATTGAAATATTTAATTTAGATTTCACTACACTATATGTCTTTGTACCGTCCCAAATCCAAAACCTATGAATCTTATCCTCGAGCACTAATTATTCCACACGAATCCAAATAAACATGATACAATACTGCCCTCATAAAACTGAATCACACACTTCGTCTATATACTTGGAGCATGTTACCAACTGGAACCGTCATGAGCACAAATATCTGTACTCAAAAGTCTGCCAAGTTTTAGTAGAAATTACGCACGCACACGACAAAATTACGAAACACAGGCGTAAATAAACCCACATAAACACTCATGCGCATGCACATAGGCTCTCACACACATGTACACGCAAACATACACACATAAACACTAAAACGTTGTTAAATGTTACATTGTTTATATTTTATAAGACGTCCCAACTATACAACACATGAAATGCTAACAATGAATTGAGTATTGACCATTAAACGCACACAACCTTTAACACAGGCAAATTTGATAACGGCGTGTCCAGTTGGTCTCATACTCTAAGCCCATACATCTATAAACGTCACGAACTCAATAGCCATCACTTCCCATGGGTTTATGGGTTTATAGTACTGGCGGTGACGTTACAAGCCCAGCCCTGTTATTTTCTATGTGCTAGAATTAAGTAATTAGAGTAGTTGGGCAAATGATTATGGTGAAAATGGAGTGCCCATGAGAATCGAATTAAAGCTGTTCCTACAAATGTATGACAATGACATAGTAAGGCTATGTTTTGTATGTAGAATTCTCTAAAACACGTGACGAAAGTCTGTTTAGCTTTTTGCATTAAGATTAAGTGTATTTTACTTCAGTTTACTAGGAATTATTGCATATGTTCGGGCTTAAGATGCCTAAAATAGGTCTTGTTCGACATTGATATTTCACGCTAATATGTTTCAATGAATCAAAATATTTTTCTGTATTCATACAATTATTAAGTACAGACGACAGCAGGTCTACCTACTCCAATCTGTCATATTTTACCAATCGAATATTAACCTTCCATTATTAAAAGAAAATTGTGATAATGGTGAAAATCTATTGAAGAAATGTGACGGATTGAGGTTGGTTAATGCCTGTACTTACAAGACTTTGACACTTGTATATTATTCATGTTTAAAGTAGACTGATTATTTCAATTGACATTTAAATTCAAAATTAATTATTTTAAGTATACTCCATTTATTCATACTCCATGGTCCAATATATTAGCAGCAACTATAAGTGTTGTGATTTCTGTGCATTCGCATGCTAATTAACTGCTATTATTAGAGAGGTTTTCCTGATTAGAACCTTCTTTAAAATAACAATTAGACGTTATTCAAAAGGCCTGTTTCTGATGTAGCATAACGCTATCATGTAGACTCGTAGCAGCTACGCCGTAGAGGCTACGCCGTAGCAGCTGCAAATGTATGGACTGTAGACCTATGGGATAGTAAATTTCATGTTTCCATGACAGGTTTCTCGAGAAGTAAATAGTACGAATAAATAAAGTTCTACACGTGCAACCATTGTCAGTTTAGAATATAATATCTTCTATCAAATGTTTCTAAATCTACTAAATATAGATATAAAAGGGATATTGGATTACTTACGTTATCCGAGCTTTGACAAAACTACTCGCAATTTAATACAGGTTCACAGAGATAATATTGGTTTAAAATTCAATACTCTTCAGATCTATTAATAGATTTTAAAGTCTTCTTCTTATCGAGTGAGCTGCAGGTTTAATCACCTAACACGCCCTAGTGTCAGAGTTTTTTCAAACCCGCCTGACGGCCTCTGACGTGGATTTATATACGACTGCTACTGAGTAGCATTCGAGGACGCCGGCATTTCGTGCCCTCCCAGGCACGGGGGTGTAACACCGCCAACTTCCCAACTCCGGGCTGCTTTGTGAAAGTTTCTAAAACCCACAAAGCGGCCTGGCCCGGGAATCGAACCCGAGACCTGTGATCGGCAGTCGCTCTTTGCGATCACTAGACCAACGAGGCAGTCGATTTTAAAATAACAGATACTTATATTCTTATCAGTTCAGAAACAAATTTAATTACGTCATCTATTTTATTTCAAACCTTTCTATTTTTAGACATTACAGCAACCCAATAAGCACTCGTTTAAATAAAATTTCGACTACACGAACAAAATCCTTCATTCGCATAATTTGATAGCCCCAATCTCTTTATTCAGGGTATAAACATGGTACCGTCGCCCGCACGTCGCGACAGACAGACGAAATAATCTATTTATTGGTAATATAATTTCAATAACACCTTCTGTAATATCATTGGATATGCCTCGTCACGCTCGCGGGGTGATTGTGACGGCTCTCGATTTGTCAACAAGTGATATTGAGCGTGTTATTTACCTCTTTATTATAAGGTTTTGAGTGTTTTCGGGTTTCTTCCTTCAGATTAACAATTATATGTGTTGATATTACAGTGGGATACATACTTACATACACACGGTCAGTTCGTTTCTAGGAAGTGGTGAAAGGGGGGCGCTTTGGGGGTGCTGTCTTTTGTAAATTATGACGTGAAAAAGTGCTTATCTAATTACTAAAATTAGCCTACTTTGAATAAATGTTTTTTTTTTACCTTATTGTTTAGCCTATGTTATAGGTGCCAACAAAAATGTTCATCACACAAATCTTTGCGTTACCGAGAATCGAACCCGGGACGTCACCATTGCGCCAACGGGTCGTAGAAAAATTAAAATAAGCGTTGTTTGTCCTTTTTATTATAACTAATCACTTAGCTGTAACCAATAGAATCAATGCTTTTATATTTTAATACATATTATTGCTTATTTATACACGGTAGACTTACTTCCACCAGCGTTTTTACTCGTATCCGGGAACTTCAAAGTCAAAGTCAAAAGCATTTATTGAAAGTAGGCTAATTAGATTAGCACTTTTTCACGTCAAATTTTACAAAGGACAGCACCCCCAAAAGCCCCCCATTCACCACTTCCTAGTGTCCGCGGTCCGTCTCGATGAATTATCGCACACTGAAATATTTTTTAAATCGGTTTGGTTTTTCCTGAGATAAGCGCATTCAACCAAATACACAAACTTTTTCATATAATGATATTTATAGTATATACTATAGAAAGCAATAAAGTATTGAGTATCTGTCTATAATATAATTTTTTCCCAACCAAGTTGGCGTCTATATCAATCAATAATGGGGTCTGCTTCCAATCTAACCGCATGCAGCTGTGTACTGTATTTTACTTGGTGGAATTGCCTATCTGACCGCTTCAACTCAGTTATCAGTGCAACACGATACCCTTAGCGTACAGGAAAACCCGAAATATGAGACCATTCGTAAATTTTCGTTTGTGCAGACACGAAAAGATGGCTGCCCCTAAAACACTTGGACTTTTTTCACTTTGTATGATAAAGGTAATAACCATATATTTAAAACAAAATTAAATTAAATAAAATATATTTTTTTTAATTGTTTTTTTGTAATCTACTTTTATTTAGGAAATAGTTCTTATTTATGTAATAAAAGATTAGTTTTATTAAGAATTGTAGACACCTATTGTAAATAATGCAAATAATTTAATGATAAATAGCTGTTACAAACCTTTTTTATGAAAACCTCCTCGTTTTTCGGAAGTATGTTAAAATTAATACGTTTTCTAGAAATAGATATTCAGACTCTGCTCAGTAAGACTGGAAGCCAACCTAAATCTATTACGAAAAACGCTGGGCGAAAATAATCTTGTTTTCGCGCCTGACTTAATAAATCACACTGAATTTTATCTCAGTAACTCAGCGAGGAAGACCAAGGTCGATATAGTGCCATAAATTGTGATTCAACCTTCAATTATAGACAGAATTTTATTATCTAGATACTATTTTTACTGCCCCATCTTAATATGGTTTGACCTAAAAGGGAGTTAGTTCTGTACTGACACCAGCAGGTCAACCTACCAGAATCTTCAAATTTTACCAATTGAACATTAACCTTCCACTATTCTGATAAGGTTGGAAATGTATTCAAGAAATTTGTTTTTGATTGCGGTAGGTTGATTTGCTGGCGTCTGTACACCCCACCCCATGGGATAATAACGCTCTGTATTGAATTAGAGGCAATCATAGGCGCACCTCTTTTCATTACTGTACTCGTAAATGAAGGTTTATTGGTGGTCAATAATTGTCTATGGTGAGGGAAGGTTTGTAGGGTGACTATGAAAGAAAGAGAATATATGTATTTTTTTGCAAGTGGGACTTATAGAAAAATACTATTATTAGAAAAGCCAGTAGAGAAAAAAACTATGACTTCGACATTATAATATACCATTACCTACTACAGTCCCTATGGTTCCCAAAGTGTATCGTACGAGTATGAATAACAAAGTCACAATTTGTGGTTTCACACGTTTATTGTATGGGGACCCCCATTAATTTTTTTTTAATTTTTTTGTATTTGTTATTATAGTGGCAACGGAAATACATCATTTGTGGTCCCGTTTTGCCCATTTGGCACGGATTCCTAAAAAGTAGTGTGTTTCTCTCAGGAACTTCTTCCCGAACATGGATAAAAAGTTGCATAATGTGTTGTTCTCATGTATACTCAATAGGTATAGCTGGTAAGTTTCATTAAAATCCATTGAGCTGTTTGCATGTGATGAAGTGACAAACATACATTCATGCACCAACTTTCGCTTTTATCATTTCTTTTATAATTTCTTTTAAAATATTATCATTATGTTTTTTTACATAGTAACCACCAGGCAAATCGTATTGCAATCATAATCACCCATAATATAATAATCATGTTTTTGACTACTAAGTGAATTCCGTACTTCAATACACAAAACATCGCTGGTAGAGTACTATTATAATTAGACGCTTAAACTATTGAAATAGAGCTAAGAACATCTAATCAACTGGAGTCGCCATGAGCAAAAATTTCTATGCGAATAAAGGTCATGGCACATGTGAATTACACGACACGGCGCAGCTTCAACCCAGCGATTAGATCCTCCCTTAAATCGTGTTTCATATACTCGTAATGTTTAATTTTATAATGTCAATATAAAAAGACAACGGCGGGGTGACAGTGAGCTTGGAGCTACCTAACAACTTGAGTCACCGTCCCGTGCTGTTCATGTGTGTCATGAACGTAATGCTCAATTTCACCAACAGCCCGTAAGTTTACGGAATCTCCTAACACGTTTGAGGGACTGTTTCGTTTTCAGCAACCGTTAGGGGTCAGAATATCAATGAAACTACATTCTATTTAGGGCCTGGGAGCTTTTAAGTAAAGGATCCCATACTTTGGTGGCTGTTTGGGATCTTGGTGACTGACTGACAGAAAGAGTAGCACTACTCAGAATACATATCAACAATTTAGACTTAAGCATCATCCAAGTATACGCCCCGACAGAAAACGCGAAAGACGAAGAACTAGAGCTTTTCTATAGTACTGTTGACAAAGCCATAAAACTCTCAGGAAACAACATAGTGGTCATGGGTGATTTTAACGCCAAGATTGGTCCCAAACCAAACGAAACGAAACCATCACTGGAAGCTACGGCTATGGTAACAGAAATGGTAGAGGAAATAGGCTCATTGACTTTGCATACGAGAACAACCTGGCCATTATGAACACTTTTTTTAAAAAGAGCAACAAACAGAGATGGACTTGGAAAGCACCTGACGGCAATACTAAAAATGAATTAGATTACATCCTAACAAACCTATCGAAAAACGTTTACAATATACAGGTTCTGAATATCAAATACCCTTCGGACCACAAACCCGTTAGGGCAGCTTTCAATATACTTCCAAAACCAAAAAATCGCAGTAAGTTCGGTCAGTGCCCCAAGCCTCAGATTAAGAACGAAAAAGAAGTTCAAGCCTATATTGAATCGTTGAATAGTTGCTCAGCAGATCTGCTGGACCACCGGCATGACAGAGACACCGTTCAGGCTTGCTATGATAAAATAATTAATGCAATTGACATCGCCCTAAACAGAGTACGAGAGCTAACAAGCAACACAAACACAGAGGCAAAGCAAATTATATCAGCACGCACTAAGACATTAATCAAAAGAAGACAAGAAATACATAAGATTAAACCAAAATCAAGGGCCATGAAAAATGAGCTCAAAGCTCTTTACAAACTCATAAGCAAACGAATCAACCACGACTATAAGTCACATCGCACACAAACTATCAAAAAACATCTTCAAGCCACAGGCAGTGCCAAGAAAGCATACAAGGAATTAACAACACATAAATCATGGATTGAAGAGCTGAAAACCAGAAATAAAAATACACAAAATAGATCGGAAATACTCAAGATAGCAACAGATTTTTACAAAGACCTATACAGCTCACGAAATCAGTCAACATACAAATTACCAAGTCGTAATACAGAAAGAACGATAGTTACTATTACCGAAGAAGAAGTAGCCAAAGGAATTAAAGCACTGAAATCAAACAAAAGCCCAGGGCCTGACAAAATCACCAATAAAGTCATAAAAGCAGGATTCACGTATCTTGTTACACCTTTTACACGACTGTTCAACATGATACTGACCTCTACGAATAGTCCCCGTCAATGGTCTGAATCGGAAATCATTCTGCTCTACAAAAAAGGAGATCCAGACAACATAAGCAATTACAGACCGATAAGCCTGCTACCATCATTATATAAACTTTTCTCTTCCATATTAGAGAAAAGATTAAAAGAAACCACAGAAAAATTTCAACCTATTGAACAAGCGGGCTTCCGGCGCGGCTTCTCTACAGTCGACCACATACACTCGCTAGAGATGCTTATAGAAAAATTCCTAGAATTCAACAAACCACTCTACATAATTTTTATCGACTATCAAAAAGCCTTCGATACTTTACAACATGCATCGATCTGGGAAGCTCTGATATCTCAAGAAGTACCTTTGGAATACATACAAGTCCTTAAAAACATCTATGACAATAATACTAGCAGAGTAAAGTTGGAAACAACAGGACCACCCATACTAATAAAAAGAGGGGTGAGGCAAGGAGATCCAATCTCTCCAACAATCTTCATTGCGGTGCTTGAGTCTATCATCGGCAAACTAAACTGGGAAAAAGTGGGCATAAATATAAACGGACGTTACCTGAGCCATCTCAGATTTGCGGATGATATAGTTCTACTATCAGAAAGCATAACCCAACTACAACTGATGATAAGCTCTCTACATGAAGAAAGTCGTAAAGTAGGATTGGAAATCAATTTAGATAAAACAAACGTCATGACGAATTATACGAAAATAACTATTTATCTCAGAAATCGACCGCTATCATATGCTGATACTTACACCTACCTGGGAAAACAAATCTCATTCAACCCACGTAACAACGAACTAGAAGTAGAGAGAAGGGTCAACATGACATGGAAGAAATTCTGGAACCCCGAAGAAATCCTAAAAAGCGACATGTCTATTAATTTGAAAAGTAAGATCATGAACACCTGCTTACTCCCATCACTAACTTACGCTTGCCAAACTTGGAAATTCACTAATAAAGTAAAAAATAAGATCATAACCAGTCAAAGAAGTATGGAGAGAAGCATCCTGAAAATAAAGAAGATTTAAAAAATCCGCCATACCGATATAAGACAGAAAACTAAAGTTATCGATGCACTCAATTACTCGCAGAAGCTAAAATGGCGATGGGCTGGACACGTAGCCAGACTCAATGATAATCGCTGGACCAAAACGACAACGTCATGGCTAGGACCATCGGGCAAGAGAAAAAGAGGCAGGCCAAATGCGCGCTGGATAGACGACATTATAAAAATAGCAGGCTCACACTGGATGAGAGAAGCCGAAGACAGAGAAAAATGGTCATCTTTGGAGGAGGCCTTCACCCTCCGTTGAGAGGGGTTCTTGCACTCATAAATATAAAAGCACCTAAAAGAATATAGTACCCAATTAATTAATGCATGCACACTGTTAAGATGTTTATTTTCTTTTTCATTTTTATTTTTCTTTTTTAACTGCAAACCTGTAATTTTTTTTAAGCAAGAAATAAAAGGCTTTTTATTTTTATTATTTATTTATGGGATCTTGGTGAAATTAGGCATAAGTCTGCCAATACACAAATTTATTTAAACAATTAGCTGCTTCCTCGCGGTTGTTCTCGCTTTCTAACAGTGAAATATTTTTTCAAATCGATCAATAGTTTTGGGGCTTAGGTAACCTCTTTATTGTATACGTAATAAAAGTATTTGATGACTAACACAAGCATGAAATAGCACACATTGCTTTGAAACGATTTGAAAAAGTATTAAAAAATATTATTGATTTGTATAGCGATTAATATGAGCGGCGTTCTCGTGAGCGTTTTTTGGCAGAGGAGAAGGCACGGGAATATCCTTTCTGGTTGGTTAGGTGTTCCAAGAATTAGCGCTTCCTAAATTACTAGGTGATGGTTTTCATATTTTGTACTTCAGTGAAGGGGTGATTTAGCTTTCATTTATTTATATTATGTTCAGTTAGGCGCGATTGAAGCCATATTCTAAAAATAAAACATATATGTCTCAATAAAATGATGAAAGGAAAAAAATATATTTTGGGTACATCGCTCTAGAATTCTCTCTCCTCCTCGTTTTTGGCGCACCTTTTGAAAACCTGCTATCCTTATATATCCAAGCAGATCATAGCTAGTTAAAAGTGATGTATGTAATTTTGGATCATGGCAAGTCAAATTGTGAGTCAACGGTGTCCTTTAAACATCTTTGGCAGTTATTACGGTTAGTTAAAAGCCAGAAAGTCTAACATCCAGTTTTAGCAAGGGTCATTAGGTTATCTAGGTAACTGGGTTGAGGAGATCAGATAGTCGTTATATGTAAAACACAAGTACTCAGCTGCATCCGGTTAGACTGGAAACCGACCCCAACATAGTTGGGAAAAGGCTAGGCAGATGAGATAAAACAACCGGTAATAGGATAAAAGCTCGTATCATTAAAACATAGTTAAGGATACTCCATTCGATTAAACTTTTCCAGTTATTAGTTCGTAAAGGGACAGTTTTACTTAAATATCAATTTCGACGGGTCCCGGACTGACCCTCGTTAGAACTGGATCGTTTTTGGCACTAAATAGGGATAATTAGCCCCTTAAAAGTTCTAGTGTTTTAGAGCACATAATTTAAATTGAGTTTTAAATAAATCTTAGTGTTCTTCCATTAAATTCAATTAATTTGGCTACCTATTTACTATACTAATTATATTTATCTATGTTTTGTATAGGTAGGTACTCAATAGACAAGTTATATATAACTTTATATGGATGTTTGTTGCTCTTTTACGCAAAAACTACTGAATGCATCTTGATGAAACTTGGTAGTAATATAGCTTCTATATCAGAATAAGGTATAGGCTTCTTTTTATTTATCCACGTGTTGGAAGTATTTTGTTCGGGATAAAACCGCGGGCAGAACCTAGTATGATAATAATTATGTACCTATACAATGTGTGTGTATTTTTCTAGTAAGTGGTGTGTGTGAGATCTTTGATTGCATAACTTCATATGCCTAGCCTTTTCCCAACTATGTTGGGGTCGGCTTCCAGTCTAACCGGATGCAGCTGAGAACCAGTGTTTTACATGAAGCGACTGCCTGTCTGACTCCACAAACCATTTACCCGGACAACCCGATGCCCATGGGTAAGACTGGATGTCAGACTTTCTGGCTTCCGACTACCCGTAACTACTGCCAAAGATGGTTAAATGGCAGCCAGGACTCACCAGTTTATCGTGCCTTCTGATACACGGAAGAACTCGTTATGACAAGATGGTCACCCATCCAGGGACCGATCGCTCCAAGCGTTGCTTAATTTATGATTTATCGGTCTGCGCGGCTTTGACTTAGCCAAGAGCTCTTCGAGCCACGATTGCATAATTTGTAGATAAATAAAACAAACGAATTTATATAATTTATTTATTTACTTGTAATAATATGTATCTAACATAATATTCAATTCGCCATGGTCCGAATTAATTTACAAAATGTTAACATTTAAAATTAGGTTCTATTACTGTCGCTGCATAGTTAAGATTAGGACATACTTAACGTTATTATCAAGACAACTGTGTGTCAACTGTGGAGCAACTATTGCGCAACTATTTCAATATATTTTTTCTCTATTTTGTCCAAATCTAAAAGTTATCTACCATTAAAATAAGGAAGCATTACAAACACTGATAACATAGTTACAACATAAATATTTAGTACCATTCGACTTTATATAAATAAATACTTACACATTTTTACACATATCTACTTTTATTTCAGTATATTTTTTATATAAATTTACAAATATCTCATAAATCGTTTTCGTCTTAATCTAAAATTCCTGAATAATAAAAGCACATTGAGAACTAAATAATTGTTTTTTTTTTTGTATAATATTTACAAATTTTATATACTTTTTCGAAATGGGGGCTCACCATTCAAGGCCGTGTGATTAGCTAATCAATATACAAAATATATTAATTATAAATATACCAAAATTAATTTATTATTATCGTTTGATCAGGTAATCTCACAGCCGCGAAAAAGTATTTACAAATTATATATTTTTATATTTATACAATAAGCAAATATAAATGCAAATTATATATCACTATACTACTTACATTTTTATTACACATTTTTTCTATATTTTATTTTGGTATAAACCCTACAATTCGTCGTTTTTGTACAAATGTTTTACATTAAAAAAAAATCGACGTTTTATTTTTATACACTTATTTTTATTTTAACAAACATTTTGTGCCATCCATAATAAAACGAAAAATAAAACAATATTTTTTTTGTAGAAGGTAAATTTTTCGAAATGTTCCATTGATTTTATTTGAAAACAAAAACTGAATTTTCCATAATTGATATGTCCTAACAGTACATACATACATAGACAGACAAATAAAAAAACAATTCAAAAAATCCTTAACATTTACTCATAAGAATATTTACAAAAATACGAAAAATTTAAAGCACAGTTTCGTTCGTGCAAGTCCTGGGACCATTAACTAGGGAGTACCTACTAGACCCGCCATTTTTCCTACTCGTCACTGCGCCCCTAATAAAGAGCTCTTTGAAAGTTTCTCGAAATTGCCTCGACATGCCACAATAGATAGCAAAATTAATGGGATAAGAGACTAGGATGAAGAAATTAGTGATTAAAATCAAGATGTTAGCTATATAGTAGTCTAGAATCTCGACTATCGTGCTAGAAATTATGTGTAAGATAGTGACGACGGCGACTGGGATCTCAACCAGCAGGAACACCGTGACGACAACTATGAGCATCAAAGTGGTACAGTTTGAATCTCTCAGTTTCCTGCACTCGGATTTTCTGTTCTCCTTGAAGAGTCTTTGTCGGTTTATCTGGGCGGTTCTCATGGCCCTGAAGAGCAGGACGTTGAGGACCACAAGAGATGTGCAGGGGATGAGATGAACGAACAGGACTCTGAAGCCGTAGTAGGTTATGAAGTAAGCGTCCAGCGATATCGCGTGCACCCAGGGAGCCATTTCGATCTGGAAAAGAGAAAGAATTAATTATTGATCGTTAATTACAACGGGTTAGATTATTATACGCCTAATTTTGTTAGATATTATTATCCTATAAGGTTCAGTAACGGCCGTTCCCAATAACCTATCAATCTCTGGATTTGCTTACTAGAGATAAGAATTTGACATTTTCAATAGCAAGTTTCACCGGTAAGTCCAAGTCTATTTTTAATCAGTCGCGATCATTCAGGCTCATAATGTAAACTTAATAAAAAATAAAGTAACAAAACAGTAACTACGTATATTATTTTGTTTCTACCAATCTAGCCAGCGACATAACTTTTTATTAAAAGCAAATAACGGACCAAATTAATTTTTGATAAAAAATATATTTGCATTCAATACCGTGGCGAACTTTTTTATTACTCGATGAACGAATGAATGATGAATGATATCTTGACATTTTGATTGATATTATGAATGTTGTGTGCACTGACATTAAGGTTTTTCAAATCGATTCATATTATTCGGTATTGTGAATGAATCGAGTTCAGCCGCTGGGAAAATTTTGATTTTTACAATGTTTTTATTAACTGTCTTATTTAATAACTGTTATTCGGGTGTGTTAATGTTTGGCCCCTTTTGTCA
This sequence comes from Heliothis virescens, assembly GCA_002382865.2. Lineage (NCBI taxonomy): Eukaryota > Metazoa > Arthropoda > Insecta > Lepidoptera > Noctuidae > Heliothis > Heliothis virescens. The sequence goes on from NWSH02000571.1 coordinate 3,495,759, forward strand.
GTTCAAAGTTTCTTTAATATTTTTAAGCGTTATTTTAATTTCACGATTTTTCAAAGTAATTATAATAGTATTGTTTTATTAGGATATAATACACAGTCGATATATCAATGTGATTCTACATATACCGACCCCATTATTAGTTTTCATTTGTGTATTATCCTAAAAAATAAAATGTACGAGTTTTATTTTTTAAGAAAAAACAGTAAAGCACCACTTACACGCGCGATTCGTATTATTAATATTCTACACATCAAAATTGATGTGATCACAGCTCCTGTTAGTGAATTCGCAAAGGTGTTGTTGTTTATTTTATGTTACGAACGGGATTAGCTTTTTGTTGTTTTAGTATTTTGTTATTTATTTTTTAATAGATGTTAAGTTCTTTAGTTTTGTTATTTTTAGTACCACATTATCGCATTGGGCGTAAGCCTGTTATGATATTGTTTGGTGAGATAATAAATAAATAAATAAATAAAGTTTATTATAAGTTTTATTCTTTGTTTAATCCTGAGTTTATTTTAGAATATCTACATCGAAAACTAGTTTTTTGTACGCTATCATTTTTTACGATCGCGTTTCCAAAATTACTTTTCACGAGTGTTCTACTAAAATAAAGTTTATTTTTAATTTTGTAGTAGATTTTATTTATTTAATCAAAGTTTTTATTTTGTGCTTGATTTCGTTTTTTTAATTAACTTGATCGCTAGATTAGTTTCTTACAATTTATTTGTGTTACTAATATATTTTTATTTTAATTCACATCGTTCTAAAACAAAGGTACTTAACAATTAAATCTGACTGCTACACTCTGAAACTTAATACTTAAATTATTTTTTTCATTTATAAACAAACATACACAATAAAACCATAACCTGTTTTTGCTCAAAAAGGGGTATATTTTTTCCGATGTCAGTACGTTACCCTTTCCTATTATAGATCACAATCTAAGTCCTAATAAAAAAGGGATGACATTGACTGACATATCTACACTACCCTAATCACGGTGCAAACGTGTTTAGAATCTACTGGAACCTTCTATGGACTTCTAAAAATGATCCCGTTCGATTCGGTTGGGTTGAGGACAATTTTGCCAAATATTTTTCGATCGATAAGGCCTATTTGTCGTCTGTGGTTTAGACCGTCGTTTCAAGTAGCAAAGGCATTGGTAAGGATCAATTTCGTCAGTTTGAGTTTGGTTATGTCTCGACTTATCAGATTTTGAAAATTTCGGAAACTGACAAATGGACAACTGGTGGGCCAGTTTTAGGAACTTTCGGTATGTGATGTTAGTCCTTGCTAACATTACGAACTGTAACTTTGTCTGTGGCGCTTAGCACCAAAAGTACTTAGCCAATTTAAATGTCAATTTTTGTACAGGGATAGTCTGCAATCTGGTTGGCTTTATTCGGCTGTGAGAACTAGTTCCCGGCTGTCATTTGAACATCTTTGGCAGTCGTTAAGGGTAGTCAGAAGCCAGAAAGTCTGACAACCAGTCTTACTATGGGGTGCCAGGTTGTCCGGGTAACTGGGTTGTGGAGGTCAGACAGGCAGTCGCTTCATGTCAAATACTGGTTCTCAGCTGCATCCGGTGAGATTGGGAGCCGACACCAAGGTTGTTTGGAAAAGACTAGGCAGATGATGAGAACTAGTTCCCTCATTACGTCGAGTTCCCTCAACAGGCGAGTGGCCACCGCGAGGAACATCGTCATAGGAGCCTATTGCCGTCCACTGCCCCCATCTCGATCATGGGCAGCCCGCATCCATCCACTACCCATTACCATCATCAAATGAAGGACGTCATTACGTTTATCTAAGACGGGGAACGACTCATCCTAGTTTCTATCCTACTCATAACATAAATGGGTAAGTTTTTTGAGGACGCATGAATGGATGTATGTTTGTTCTTCTTCACGGAACTACAGAACAGATTTCGATAAAATTCGGTATTAACATAGCTTATACATCAAAATCCCTACTAGTAATATTATAAATGCGAAAGTGACTCTGTCTGTCTGTTACGCTTTCACGCCTAAACCAGTGAGCCGATTTTAATGAAACTTGGTACAGAGATAGAATAGACTATGAGGAACAACATAGGCTACTTTTTATCCGGGTACGGGAAATAGTTCCCTCGGGAAGTGGGCGAAGCCGCTAGCAGAAGCTAGTAAAAAATACACATTACATTTATCCGGCTACGTTCTTTCAGCAGGCGGGTGGAACTGCTGGCAGAAGCTACAATAACAATCTAATCTGATCGTCTACTTACTCTGCAGACTTCTTCGAAGTGTCCTCTCCAGACGGTGATCTGCGGCACGTACCGCCGGTCGAAGAACCTCGGCAGCTGATGCAGGAAGGCAGCCACTCCGATGTAGACCAGGCACTTCATCACGCGAGGCATTGTGCACCTGGGGACGGCAAGATAACATTCATATATCTTAAACACCGTGTTCCTGAGGATATGCATTAATTTTGAATAATACTTCTATAGCTCTTGCTATACATCTCGTACAAAAGAAGTAGTAGTTTGAATGGCATAGTTTTTAAGTTATTGGTAATTTTAGTTTAACCAATTTAATTAGTATGTTGTGCTTTAAGAAAGTCTTTATTTGTGAGATGTTGCCACTTTGTGCAGCCAAAACTATCAAAGAGGTAGGTAAAAGAGTAATTCATATTAGATAAATTTCATCTAAGCATTAAGTTTGTATATATTTTTTTTAATTGGAATTTCGAATAGTGTCCATAGTAAAAAATGGTCCATTTAATGGACTGAATAACATGCCGAAGTTAATGTATAACCTCAGGAACACGGTGTATAGATGATGATAATGATGAGTAATGGAGGTTCGCGCTTGTACGTGGTTAGGAGCAATCAGCTTATACCAAATACAAAAAACGTGCATATTCGCTTTTTCAAAATTAACCTTGTAGACACGCGTACACAATTTTAGTCTGTAATCACCCTAAACTTGATAAAAAATAATAATCTTACTAGCACACGAAGGATTCCGAACAAAAAAAAACATATTTGTTACATGGGAGCCCCCTAAAATCCTTATTTTATTGTAGTTTAGTATTATGGTATAGTTTTAGTATCTTTTGTTAAATTGCAAGCAGACATACATCATCTGTGAAAAGGAGACAATATTTAATGTAAGTAAAACTAGGAATTATTAGTTTTGGATATTATTTTCAAAAAAAACCCCGGGGAAGAACTAGTTTTAACATAAATGAACTTCAAACTAATAATAAAAATAACCACCTACATGAGAATACTCTGCCTTACTCGTCAGAGTGACTGACGAGTAAGGCAGAGTATTCTCATGTAGGTGGTTATTTTTCATAATAAATAAATTAATAAATAGAAGCTAAAAGTTTCCTAACTTCCTAAGTTGAAAATTAACCAGAATTTTAATGTTTATTCCAAATAATTCTCTAAAACACCTACATTGTACGAATTTTGGTAAGTGGGTGTTTTTAAACTCCTTTTAAATACACCGAGGGTAGGTGTTATAGAGTAGGTGTTTTCAAAAATTATATTCTTGTTTTATTGATTTATTGTTTTCAAAATGTAAAGAGTTATCAATAAGATTTAACTCATATTAAAACTTATATTTCTGTCCGTTATTCGGTTTATTAACCGATAAAATGTGGGAGGTGTATTTATGTTTATGCCTACGTACAACTCTGATGACTTTTTGGAAAGGTCGTGAGGTCAAATCGGGTTAGTTATTGTTATTAATTAAGACCTCTTAATTGAGTCACCCCGCGGACTCAATTCGGCCCGAATAATGCGTATGAGTCGGCAGACAACTCATTTTGCGGTACCGTGTGAATCAAATAGGACTTTTGTATGAAACCGAATGTAGCAGAATTTCTGCGACCGAAATTCTACAACTCACGACTCGCAAAACTAAGCTCGTTTGGCTTCATCCTTAAGGTAAAGGTTTTATAAGATTTGGTTTTTACCTATGCTACCGCATAGAAAAAACGGGTGAAAGCTAGTTAGCATCCGAAGGGAACAACTTCCCGGACCCGGTTAAAAAGTAGACCACGCTCATAATCTTTGGTTGTCTTATTTAGGTGCGTTTGTGTGATTCAATTTTGAAAAAAAAAACTGTTTTTATTTCTTTTCTTTTAATTTCTATATGACCTTCGACAGTTGAAGATGATGGCATCGCAATATTTTTACAACCGACCAGTAACGTGTAAATATAGCAATTTTCTCGCGATACCCATAAAGCTGTAACCGAGATGAAATGGTACTCGTCCGTGATATTTTATTTGAGCAACTTTATGGGTAATAAAGTATTGCGCAGTCAACAATTGGCTCGATTTACGTCACTTTTTTATGGCGACCTTAATTAGTTTATTAGAGGAAAAATATTATTGATTATATACTGACGCCGACAGGTCAACTTACCCGAATCTGTCAAATTTTATTGAATCGAACTGCCTCGATGGTCTAGTGGTCGCATAGCGCGACTACCGTGACACGGGTCTCGGGTTCCTTTCCCAGGTCAGACCGAAATTGCTTTGTGGGTTTTAGAAACTTTCATAAAGCAGCCTGGAGTTTGGAAGTTGGCAGTGTTACACCTCCGTGCTTGGAGTGGGGAGGCACGTAGAGCCGTCGTCCTCGATTGTTACTTAGTATAATAGCAGTCGTAGTTAAAATTCCACGTCAGAGGCCGTCAGGCGGATTTGAGAAAACTCTGACACTAGGGCTTGTTAGGTGATTAAACCTGCAGCTCACTCGATAAAAAAAAAGAAGAATCGAACATTAGCATTCCAGTATTGTGATAAGGTTGAAAATATATTGAAGAACAGACAGACATAGGTTGATGTGCTATCGTCTGTACTACGTATAACATATAGATATAGCAACTGCCTGATAGGTCTAGTAGACACATAACGCGACTGCTATGCACGGCGGTTTTGATTCCAGGGTCGGGCTGAAATCGCTTTGTTGGTTTTAAGATTTTTTTTGAAAACGGAGAACATAGTCTGGAAGTTGGTGATTGACACTTGTGCATCGTACAGTATCTAAATGTCGTGCAGGTGATCTTTCTTCGTAATGTCCTCAGGCTACGAGAGTGTGTGAGGGGCCTGCCGTAAGGCGGGCAGTCGCCGGTGGGGGCCTGGACGCTATGGACTCCCAGGCCCTCCCCACTCAGGCGAGGTCGGAGTGCCGCTGGGTATTTTTAGTGGGTATACCGGGAACGACTGTACCGGGGAGTCCCGCATAGCCCTCTCCCGTCCCCCGACGGGAAGGGGATGCGATTTTCCCAGCGCCAAAATATAAGGCTACGAGAGTGTGGGAATAAAGAGTGCACCTGTGTCTGCGCAAATATTTGTGCACTAAGGTTGGGTTGCTCGATGTAACTTTAACTAAAATTTAACCATAACCAGCCGTGAAATGGCCGTCCATTGGTCACACAGCTGTCAAATCATCAATTTAATAAGTTGGTTAGGTTATAGTTAAAATTAAATCGTTCAATCCAGCAAGAATAATATGTCCTGCGCATAAAAAAGCCGAAGAATAGAAGGCAAAAACATCGAATCTAACAATTACGTAACGTTAAATACCAACATGCAATATCTTTTTTTTTTTTTATATCGATGGGAAATCATCAGTATGACCCCTCCCGCTGTGGGTGACAGCGGAAGGGAGTGTCAGACTTTTACTGACTAAAACCCTCCGTGTTCCTTCGGGAGCCCTTTGTGTGCCAGGGCCGCGGTAACTCTTTCGAACAACCCGCAGCCCCAACATGCAATATCTTATTCTGTATTTTTTTTCTGCACTCAAGTGTAAAGTAACCAAGAATCGTCACTTTCCTGTGTTACCTGTCCCTCGCATCCCTCACTTTAAAACGTTTCCCCTCACTCTTACGGGGTTTGGCACTTTGACCCTTATCAAACTCAAAGTGTCTGTTTAGCTATCCTTACCTGATGTATATATATATAGAAAATTAAAGGAATGTCTGTAAGTATGTGAAGTCTGAAATGCTATATTTATGTATCCTAACCATAGATGTAATATACTAGCGTTAGATCGGCAATAGATTCAGTCAGGCGAGACCAAAATGAAATTACACTAGTGTGCGTGTAACGTGTATGTGTGCAAGACCAATGGTGCTGCGCATGCAGTTCTCTAAACTGTAAATATCGATAAAAAATTACGTAGGGTATCTTTTGTGTCTAGTGCTGATAACTAAGAAAAAAACAAAGCCACATAGGTATATAAAATGAATTGAAATGAAAAAATTGAGGTTATAAGTAACAAGAAATTCACGTATTTGATATTTCGCTGAATTCAATTCATATGCATTTAGAACATGATAATAGTGAAAAGTGATATTATGATCTACTGATTTGTGCATAGTTTCTTTTTCAGAGTTCTTAAACAGAGCATTTTGAGAATAAAATCTTTCAGTTGTACTTACTTGTGAAATGAATAATTCTGTGGATTGTCTATCTTCGAAGAGTTACAACCAGGTACTGCACACGTAACCATAACTATTTACGTCTAAATTTCCAGTTTAAAACGTGAAATTAATTAAAATAAGCGGGATTTGTTTCGTACGCATTTGACGTCAGGCTCTTACAGGCTCTTAGCGTGTACGTGAGTGGTCTCGTCTATCTGTCTCGCTCTAACTCATGATTTCCTATATTATATCCCTCTCGTATCACCGATCTCTTTATATTACATCTATGATCCTACCAATATTATAGATGAGAAAGTTTGTGAGGATGTCCGTATGTTTGTTACTCTTTCAGGCAAACTACTGGATGGATTTTGATGAAACCTGGCAGTAATATTTCTACATTTTATCCGTTTACAGGAAAGTAGTTACCCCGGGAGGCGGGTGAAACCGCGGGAAAACAGCTAGTCCTGTGTTCACGCGTAGTTAAAACATGGCTTTAAAACTTTCAAAACTGAATTAACGGATTTAGAAAACTTTTACCGTCCAAAACAACGTCAGATCACCATATTTTTAGATCCTTTTAACCGCGGCCCGTGAAAAATTCTAAGCAAATATAATTTGGGGTCGGTAACAGAATAAATCCCGTAAAAGAACGCCTTAAAAGCTATTTTAATGAAGTTTTGGATGTACTGTGTGTAGGTATCTATACTAATATAATAAAGCTGAAAGGTTTGTTTGTTTGTTTGAACGCCCTAATCTCAGGAACTACTGGTCCGATTTGAAAAATTATTTCAGTGTTAGATAGCAATTTATCGAGAAAGGCTATAGGCTACTTTTTATCCGGGTGCGCCGAGTAGTTCCCACGGGTAAAACCGCTGGCAGAAGCTAGTAAACAAATAAAAAGACATTCGTCTTTATACTATTAGTTTAAATAACGTAAATATCTTGCTATATTTGAAGTAATTAGCTACAAACAAGACGTCTGAGCTAACGATAGCAATTAACTTAAAATTGCTAATTTTCGTCTGTGTACACTCGCGTCACGTACAGGATATTAATAACAACGTCTTTTGTAATTAAACTGCTTCGTCATCTCTTTATTTATATGTGTAACTAGCTTCTGCCAGCGGCTTCGCCCGCGCTATACTTGAAATCCCGTTTTTTCCCGTTCCCGTGGGAATTTCGGGAAATCCTTTCTTAGCGGATGCCTACGTCATAACATCTGCCTGCGTCCCAAATTTCAGCCCGATCCATCCAGTGGTTTCGGCTGTGCGTTGATAGATCACTATGTCAGTCAGTCAGTCAGTCAGTCACCTTTGAGTTTTATATATTTAGATAAATGGTACATTTTGTTTGTGTGATCGTTGACATTTTGAAATACTAATTGAGTTCAAGAAATGGTTTTATGGAGTTATGGTTCAAATATATCAGATTATGTTTCCTATTATTATAAATCCGATACTGTTAACGTTTGTATAGCTACATAACTAAACTGATTTAGATGAAGTTTGGCAGAGGCACAGATAGAAGCTGGGATAAACGTAATTCGGTCAGAATTAAAAGCTACTATTATCAAAACATATTTTTACTTAAATTCAGATTTAATTAATTTGCTCCTCCTATGTTTAGTTCTGACTATATTATTATGTCCATATGTTATATGTGCTGCCAGATGTTCAAACGATAGCCAGGACGCCACCATTTTAATGTACGGTCCGGGGTCATTAATGCACTAGCAACTTGTCATCGTTCCTATTTTAGCCGAATAATAGGTGTTAGTGTAATCCGGTGTGTTCAGGCAATGTATTACACTACAAAATTGCAAAGGCTTGAAAGTTGCTACAATTGTACCTCAGCCTTTAAGGTGAATGCGACCACTATAAGCGGGAAATTCAAATATAAAATGGTTTTTTCATGTTTTACCTAAGTTAACATTCAATATGAGGCGTGATCTTATGATTGGCGGTTATAATATCCCACAAAGTAATTTCTGATGTCCTTGTTTAACTCCGAAACTTCTTACGATTTAAATATAACTGTAAAAAAACTTTTGATTGCGAAATATCATAGTTTCGACAGTTACATTTGGTCGAATGCACCTTAAATAAAGCGTTATTTTTTTAAGCACAGCCTTGGACACAAAAGCTGCACGCAAAACCACAGCAAACACGACTTTATTAAAACGTCAACTTTATTAAAAACCTTGCAGTTTCATTTTACTTAGTTTCTAAAATGAATTGAGTTGAAACAAACGCCAGTCCCAAGGGGGAACTGTGAATAGAGGAGAGCGAATGCATTATTTGCCGGAGTATTTTTTGAAATTCGTCAGTTAACTGAAAGCTTAAACCAGGACACCTCTAGGGATAGACGATTTTATTTGTTTAAAACGTTACATTTTCAGTTTTAAGCTGGTTTTTAGGTGATGTAACACCTTTTGGTCAGTAGAGTTTAAAAGCTGAGATGTAAAAAGAGAATGTTGTTACCGCGCGTATTTGTCAAGTTTCTTCAATAGATTTTCAACCTTATCACAATAGTGGAAGGTTAGGGTCAACTCACACCGAGACGCGACGCGACGCGACGCGACTCTGCACGCAGATTTTACATAGAGCGACTCAAAATATACTTTATTCACTACACGAAACGATACACATTTAATTGTGAGAATTCAGATACGTTGCGCTGCGCAGCGCTGCACCTCGAGACGCCTCGCGACGCATCTTGACGCAGCGGTGACGTGCGGCGTCTCGCTGCGTTGTTGATGGTACGATTTCAGGATTCGTCTCGCGGCGCCGCGCGGCTGCGCGCTGCGCAGCGCTAAATCAAAGCCGCGTCGCGTCGCGTCTCGGTGTGAGTTGACCCTTAATGTTCAATAGCTAAAATTTGTCATATTCAGGTAGGTTGACCTGATGTCTGTACAGAATTCAGTAGGACTGTTGTTAAAACATCTAGGTGTTTTAGAGAAAGATTCAGATTTATTATTTAAGTGTGCTAAAGATTAACTCTTAAGCTTAAAGGCTTTGAATATCTTATTTATTGAGAGAAAATAGACTTTATTTGAGATAGAAACGATAAGTTGACTTTTCTTTAAGTATATCTAATGAAATCTCTTTTTGAAAAGAAGAATCGTTTATTGAAATATTTATATGTGCTTTATTAACCTAAAAAACTATACTGAGGACTAAACTAAACCGCATCAAATCACGTATTTACATACAATTAAAAAAGGGCTTCAAAGAACTGATCTTCATCGCTGTCAACCGGTAGTGTATCCAATAGGCTGGCCGCATTGCCACGTTGAATTGCAATGCTTAGTCGCTGGGCGAAGTCCTTAGTCCTCTTTTAAAGACTTTTTGGAAAAACATTTTACCATTAATTATGTGCTATCTACAAATTAACATTCAATGTAAGTATTATCATGAGCCTTTTTATCGTCCCTCTCCTGGGCACAGGCCTTCTCTCACACAGAGAGGGATTGAGCGTTAATCACCACGCTTACTCAATGCGGGTTGGTAATTTCAGACCTTTGATGTCCAATATATACTTAGAATGTACAGACGACAGCAGGTCAACGTATACGAATCTGTCAAATTTTACCAATCGAACATTAATCTCCCACTATTGTGATAAGGTTGAAAATCGATTGCAGAAATTTGACAGATTGTGGTAACCTGATGTGCTGTCGTCTGTACTTATATTTTCATAGGATGTTAACTAAGTTGTGAAATCCCTTTGGAGGTCGCATAACAAAGGAACAAGCCTAATTTTGGTCCACAGGGACCATAGGACGTAAATTGAGCGGAAAATAAATTCATGGTGCCATTGTGGGTATTTTTCATAATAATGGTATTGTCAACGGGACATAAAAAATGGCCGAAAAATAAAAGGGAATTCATAATTTGACAAATCGTTCCCAGGGGTTTGGCTTCGTAAGAACCATGCATATTTATCATATTTGTATATGTTTTACTATATTTTACTCTAGCTTCTGCCAGCGACTTCGTCCGCGGATCATGTCGCTTATGCCAGCGACAATGCGTTTTTGGAACATTTCCTTTCATTGCTCTGCGCCTATTGATTATAGCGTGATGAAAAGTATACTATAAACCGCTCAGGAGTATGAATAATAATTGTACCAAGTTACATCAAAATCCGTCGAGTAGTTTTTGTTTCTATAACGGTTATACAGACAGACAGACATACTGACAGACAGACAGACGGACAGACAGACAGACAAAAATTTTGCTGATTGCATTTTTGGCATCAGTATCGATACCCTGATATTTGTTTTGCAAATACATATATTTCATGTACAGAATTGAGCTTTCTATAGATTTATTATAAGTATAGATTAATCCTTGTCGTGGTATGACAACTTGTTGTATTACTCAGTATTTCTTCCAATTCTATTACGGTGTGAATTGTAAAAATGCTTCTAAGTACAGCCGACAGCAGGTCAACCTACCCGAATTACCCGAAAGTCAAATGTTACCAATCGAAAATTAACCTTCCACTAATAATGGCGTGTAAGGCCGATTGATCGAACACGATACCCCGTGCATAGCAGTCGGCTATGCGACAACTAGACCAACGAGGCAGAGGCAACCTTCCACTATTGTGATAAGGTTGAAAATGTAGTAAAGAAAGGACAATGGGCAAGTTGTATGGGATTTGGTACCAGCTCCAACAGTAATGTGTGATACATCATTAGATACGTATTTACGTGAAGAATCATAAAAACGATGGGGCTTGTCTCAGTTAGTTGTCCGATCCGAGTAATTATTGAAATTGATTCGACTAAAAATTAGCTTATCATCTATATACGCAAATACACTATAAGAAATATGTCACCAGTATAATCATTTTAAACTCACTTAATAGACATCTTATAATCTTAAATATACACTTTATCATAATCTAGAGGTTTTCAATAGACCATGGAGTCACACTACAGACACAACATCGTCATCCGATTTGATAAAAGTTCAAACATTCACATCATTATACTCGTATGCTTCATTTTTTTTTGGAAAGAAACTGTCAATATTCACCTCTCCTACACTAAGAAGAACACGAGAGAATGTTCAACTCTAGACATTTACATAATTGGTTTTATTTTAAACACTGAAAGACTTTCATCAAATACATATGCACCACAGTTGTGCATGAGCTGCAAAGGTTTCCGCATTTTTTTTAACAGTCGGTAGGCAAACATTCTAAAACGGACCAATTCCTGTTTTTTTTACTCTCACCGGATTTTATTCGATATAATTTGAATTTAGGAACTACATTTACGTTGATGACCTAGTGATCATTACACATTCTATAAGTCGACGTCATGCAAATTGGACAAGGATTAGAGTCTAGTCGTCATAGTAAACATTTTTGACCTTGCCAAGACCTACGAAATGGTACTACAATCAACACTGTTGGACAAGGGTACCAAAACGCCCAATGTCCTTTGACAGACTTTGGTTACTTGATGTGCTGTCGTCTGCACATAAATTTAACAGTGACATTGTCAGTGTTATTAGTATAACACTGACAGACAACGTTATTAGTAATGACAACGTACTAACGTTGGATAATTTAAATCAAATGCCGTATTTTTTTCCCAAATCGAATCTATTCCTAGAATAAATGTTATCCAAATCTAAAGATTTATCTTTCGCATTAGAAATATTAGTATTAGTAAGAATTTCTCAGAAAATATCCAGTTTAACTTTATAACATTTCTAGAATTTGACCCAAATCTCGGCAAGCATCAAAGCAAAATGTAATTTAATTGAAAGCTTGCTAGGTCCGAAAATACTTTGAGTATGAACGATTTAACCATGTAGGTACCTACGTGGACGACCAAATTTTGGTTGGTTTACTACACATATTTAGGCCCATGTACAGACGACAGCAGGTCAACGTATACGAATCTGTCAAATTTTACCAATCAAATATTAACCTACC
>NWSH02000571.1:3510499-3524100 GCA_002382865.2 Heliothis virescens
AGGTACAGACGACAGCACATCAAGTTACCACAATCTGTCAAATTTCTGCAATCGATTCTCAACCTTATCACAATGGAGGTAGGTTAATGTTCGATTGGTAAAATTTGACAGATTCGTATACGTTGACCTGCTGTTGTCTGTACAATAAACATCAGTTTTCTGTTGTTGCTGTTATAAGACAAACTGCCGTTTATGTTGTCGGTAGACTTGGGCCTAGGATTACTATAAAAATTGCTTTGGCTATAATACACCTACAAACAACGATCAAATTATTTCATGAATCTTTATAACACTACAGGTGAATGACATCAGAGAGATAGAAAGCGTCAAGTAGAAAATGCGGTTTTGTAAAAAATAAACACATTTGAAATCGTTCAATTCATTGTAAAAATGGACGAGATGGAGAGCTTTCCTCAAAACGAGCATGAATCTGATGACCCACTTCTCGAGTTAGTACATAGATAAACTAAGTTTTGTTTTTAAACTATTGCTTTGCTCATCCCTACATAGCGCGTTGCTACGCTAGAGCGCTTTCAGAGTAGCGTATTTTCCAATACGTTATTTCGGATAACACGAGCGTAGGGAAGCTACCTACTAAAGTTCGTAACGTCACACTCACATACGCATACGTATTTACGAGCATTTATGTACCTTTACCAGTGCTGTCAGTACTGGCTGTCACGTCTAGAGCTACCACGCCAGCTGTGATTTGGCCAAAAAAGGAACTACAGTTTGACAGACATTTAAGTAAGTGCCACCAAGTGACAAACCTACGGCTTCGACGGTGCTTACGTCATCATTTTGACAACAAGGCTTAGCTTCATTACTGGCATATCTTAATGGTCATGGCACATTGTACCGGCACGGTCACGCACGGCACAGCAAATAACGTGTCATTTAAATTTGAACATTAATCGTATGACGTATGATATATTTCATAACGTCAATACAAAAAAGCCAACGGCGGGCTGTCAGCGCGCCTATCTAACAACTCACGTTGTTATGGAATATATCATACGTCATACAATTTAAAGTTCAAATTTAAATGACACGTTATTTGCTGTGCCGTGACCGTGCCGGTACAATGTGCCATGACCCTTTTTCTGTGGTACGAGCGTTGTCCGTATGAAAGAATTGATGATTGTCGCGAGACAAGTTTTTTGCCGCACGAAGAAAAAACAAGCATATACGCGCGACAAGACCAGTTAGTTTGAAAGGGCTCGTAGAATCACAATTGTCGGGCGTACGCACGCGAAATAAAAGCTAAAAAATAAAAAAAATTAAACATATGCATTGATTACACTAAAATAAAATCGTGGGGCACGTGCAAATATTTATAATCGTCAGTTAAAATGTGCCCCACGATTTTATTTTAGTGTAATCAATGCATATGTTTAATTTTTTTTATTTTTTGCTTTTAGTACATTGATCTGCAACATTTTGCTGTTTACCATAAAACCGTTTAACTTAAAAAGTTTTTTTACCTTTTTATTTTTAAGTTTTTAGTTTTTTATGTATACTGCACTGTATTCTACTTACAAGCCCTTTCATTTGATATCCATATTGATGGGATAAAAAAAAGTAAGTTGTCCGCGTATTGTAGCGGCGGCCATCTTGGATTTTGATTTTGTATACTGCACTGTATTCTACTTAACAAGCCCTTTCATTTGATATCCATATTATGGAATTGAAAAAAACTAAGTTGTCCGCCATCTTGTAGCGGCGGCCATCTTGGATTCACAATAATATTGAATATGGATTATTGTATTGTCACCAGAATCAAAGGCGTATACCAAATTTCAGATCAATCGGTTAACGGGAAGAGGGTTAAATTTCAATTACAAGATTTGACCCAAACAAACAAACACCCTGACCTAAATAAAACCGTTTAATAAAAATCCTCTAGTACGAAATAGAAAGTCGGTATTATAAAATTTTTGCTTCACTATTATTCCGTAAATACAGATTTAATTAGTGAAAATTCATGTTATTCAGTTGGGACAAAATTTCACACCGAATTCCATTAAATTGTGCGACCTGGGGATCGAACCAAAACCTCAAAATGTGGTCTCACCAAACAGCCCACCTTTGCTAACCTTCCGTGAAAATCAGGCCTGATCTCACATAGTTGGTATGTAATAAAATTCCTGACATACAGACATACCTACCTGCCTACTAGATGTAAACATGAACAGTAGATTAACTATAAATAGTTTTTATGTTATTTTTACGGCATTTTTCCGCCAAAGCAAACGAAACTAGCGGTTTATAGCTTCGCAGTACCCATTTCTGTGTTTATGTTATGTTGCTTTTACATATTTGGGAATCTGTTTTTGGTGAATCATTTATGTAGTTAGTAAAGTAATCTTTACTAATATTATAAAGCTGAAGAGATTGTTTGTTTGTTTCAACGCGCTAATCTCAGGAACTACTGTCCGATTTGAAAAATTCCTTCAGTGTTAGATAGTCCATTTATCGAGGCAGGCTATAAACTACTTTTATCGGGGTGCGCGGAGTAGTTCCCACGGGACGCGGGTGAAACCGCTGGCAGAAGCTAGTATTTAATAACATCCAAATTGGCAGGGACTTCTTGAAGCAGGTTGATTTGAATAAGCCCTCTAGCTTACAGTTAAACACTGAAACGATACCCAATTTTAAGTGCTGTTCCAACATCATTCTATCACTTCTAAGACTTTGTAGTAGGACTTAAAGTTAAGTAACGTCTCAGGAATATCACGCTTAGGTAGCTTTATAGGAACACATGAAGGGAAGGTCAGCATAGCAGTTTGGACAGAAGCAACATTAAAAGACACAAATATCTATTTTCTTCACAAAATTCACACATCACTTCAGTAAAATTCAATAAAATATTTTTTTTCCCAAAAATCAGCATGTCCTTATTTCTGCACGCAATTGTAATGAGGTGTCGTAATACACTTGAGTGCGTTACGAACGGGACAAAAGAAGGTCAAGTGCCTACCGTCCTTAGTTTAGGAGGACCCTATTGTCATTTGACAGGAGAGAGGGTGGAAAATCATAAAATGACGGAAAAGATATATGATATACGATACTTGAATCACGCACTCTGGAAGGAATTTGGCAAAATTATGAAGAAGTTGTTTATTTAGTTATTTTTTGTTACACTGGGGCTCGTGGCTAGGTAATAGGAGCCCAGGAGGATGAGTCATGAGCTTAAGCAACTTGGTGCGGTCTGCACGTGGATCTTGTCATGACGGATTGCTTCGTGTTTCGGAAGGCACGTTAAATTGGTGGGCTATGATGCCACAGACAGACTGACAGACAGACCGACAGACAGACAGACAGACACGTCAAACTTATAACACCCCTCTTTTCGTCGGGGGTTAAAAATCAGCCTGATTTATCTGTTCTACAAAAAGTTGCTGACGGGGGCGGGCAGGCTATGAGGCTATGAGGACTTTAACCATGAAGCCATGCTGAATGAATCTTTCATAAATAGTCAACCATCGTATTTGCACATATACTTGGTCCGTCCGTATATTCTACATTCCAGGCATTCTGATACCAACTAATTGCTAAATGTGTGCGATTATGTTTGACATATACACCGTAGAGATGTAGCCAATTTAGGTTATGCCGAATATTGTCTTTAGGTCGAATGCCGAAAAAACGACTAAATGGTTTCCTAATGCGCATATAAAGTGTGGATTATATTCTGTATAGTAGTTGTGCTTTTTACCTTTAATCTGCAATAACGAATGGTTTGTTTTGTGTTATTAAATAATGAAAAAAGTACAATAGGAATGGTCAAGTGTGAGTTACTTAAGTTGCACATTATTTCCAATAGATGGCGCTACTAGTATACAATTTTGCAATTTATTAATATAAATCAACAGCCTTAATAATTACTTTTTTTAATTTTTAGTATTTGTTGTTATAGCGGCAACAGATATACATCATTCGTGACAGCATTCTAGCTATCACGGTTAATGAGATACAGCCTGGAGACAGACAGACAGACAGACAACGAAGTCTTAGTAATAGGGTTCCTTTTTACCCTTTGGGTACGGAACCCTAAAAACAATTCTAACACATTGCATACAGCGAGCGATCTGTCAAAAAAGTAATATAAAATTTTATTTAAATCCCTAGCCCAANATACATCATTTGTGAAAATTCCAGCATTCTAGCTATCACGGTTAATGAGATACAGCCTGGAGACAGACAGACAGACAGACAACGAAGTCTTAGTAATAGGGTTCCTTTTTACCCTTTGGGTACGGAACCCTAAAAACAATTCTAACACATTGCATACAGCGAGCGATCTGTCAAAAAAGTAATATAAAATTTTATTTAAATCCCTAGCCCAAAAAAACAGAATACTAAAACCATAAAAATATTCGGCCAAAACTATCGCCGAATATAATATATGCAAAGCCGATGAGTCCCATCTCTACAGCAGCTTGATGAACACGATTTTGAGGATATATCAAGCTTTATGTTTTAGCGAGTGCTCCAAAGGCAAGGTTCAGGCGATATCTAATGTTTGCCGGATGACGTCACATACGAGATTATCCGTATATGCTTTGTTAAGTTACTTGATTATTATGGGTACCTCGCTGGCAACTGCCTCATTGGTCTAGTTGTCGCATAGCAGACTGATGTGTACGAGGTCTGAGGTTCGAATCCAGGATCGGGCCGAAATCGCTTCGTGGGTTTTAGAAACTTCCACCAGCTTTCAACTTAAAGCAGCCCGGAGTCTGGAAGTTGGTGGTTGATACACCTGATCTCTCTCCGGTCGTGTCGGATTGCCGTCCCATCGGGCTATGAGAGTGAGGGAATAAGGACTGCACCTGTGTCTGCGTAAATGCTTGTGCACTAAAATATATCTTGTGCATCTCGCTGATCTCCTAGTATGGGAACAGCCGCCGTGGCCGACAATCGGCGTTGGACGCCATTATTATGGGTAAGGGGGATATAAGTAGTCTATGAATTAGTTATTAACGGTCGGTCCGTGGATAGTTGACCATCTTGACATGAAGAGTTTCTAGCTTTGTCGGAAGGGACGTTTAATTGGTGTGTTCCGGCTGTCATTCACGTTTGGCAGTTTTCAGTATTACCAAGAACGCCCGCTTGTTATGCCGGGGTGGCTGTACGAAGCTACTTCTATAGGACGACAATGTGTCTGCCGCGAAAACTGCAACTACTTGATAAAAATTGTACCCAAAATACTCCCCTTAGGGAGTCCTGTGTTTGTTGCCATAAATGATTTAATGGTAAACAAGTCAACTTTCCCAAATCTGTCAAACCGAATCATACAAATCAGACATCTACCTTCCACTAGTGTGATAAGGTTGATAATCTATTGTGTAAATTTGACAGATTCAGGTAGGTTGATGTGCTGGGGTATGTACCACTGAAACTTACCATGTCCGAGCGACGGGTGCGTGGCACACGTAGATGTACCGTTGTACTGCCAGTGCCAGGGTCAGCCAGATGCTCGCCGTGTGGAACATCGCTGGTATCACCTGCGGGCAAGGGTAACATTGGTTACTTGGTTCCTCAGGTTACTTTGAGAACTAAGAATGTGGATTGATGTTCAATGGATTGCCAGTTGAAAAATTGGACAGAGAAAATAAAACATTTCTTTATCAGTCTAAACTTATAATAATTTTAAAGAGGAAAGTTTGATTGTTTGTTTACATTGATTATACTCCGAAACTACTGAACCGATTAAAAACAACACTGTTTTGAAGCTACACTATCCCCGGATAACATAGGTTACATTTTATCCAGTTACAAAAAGAAGTTCTCCCAAGATGCAGGCGAAACCGCGAGTAACAGCCATCTTACTCCGTTACGGGAAGTAATTCAGTCAGAACGCGAGTAAAACCAAGGGAAAAAGCTAGGCGCCTCAACTTTCACGTAGCATCGAAAACAGTACCTAAAAATTCGTTCTAAAATCGCAACCAGACAAAAACTCCATGGTGTGATAAGCTCCGCCGACTTTATTTCCGTATGTCGAGACGCGTTCGCGCCGGCTCTCAGAGGAAATTGTGGATTGCCAGTAGCTTCGTAAGAACTCCACGTTGCTACACCTTTTGGATATTATGGTTTATTGAATTTTAGACGTCTCGCTTGCCATTTTATTGGAAACTACGTTATAGTTTTATTATTTTGTCTAACAATACTTTTACAAGATAAGTTTGTTAGGGAGCTGGTTGCTATGGAAGCTGGTGAGTTTTACAGCATGTCATGTATTACCTTAGCTAAATGAGAAATGCGCAAGTTTTTTGTTTTTCTGTTTGTCTCACTTTCACTCCTAAATTTCTGAATCTATTAAAATGGGGACACAGACAGTCTAGAGGCTGATAAAGCAAAGAGGCTGCTATTTATTCGAGTGGGGTTAGTGCACCTATCAGAACTCTGTTAGCCGGGCACTCCGATACTTCAGGGTGTGACTGATTGTCACACTTTCTGGGTTCTCATTCCGATTGACGAAGATGTTTAAATGTCAGGCGGGAGCCACCAAGTAAACGTGCTTACGGAAACACGGAGGAACTCGTCATGACAAAATGGTCACCCATCCACCGACCACGCCAAGTGTTGCTTAATCTTATGATCCATCACTCCGCGTGTCTGTTACCTAGCAACGAGGTGACATTAAATTAATATTCAAGTATTTGCGCACAGTCTCAGAATCTTATTGGTTAAATTAGTTTCCGAGAAATGGAGGCGCAAACTAGACGTTTATTAATACTAGGAACACTGACACTTCAGGCAGTGTAATGGAGGACAGACTATAACATTATTCTGAGAAAGAGCTTCGCGTTTTGGAAAATGCCAAAATGAAAAGTCCTGAACTCCTGCAATATACATTACGCTTTCAGTTTTTGAAACAGTCTCCTAAAAACCTTTTTACCACTTGGATAGCAAAGATCAATAAAAAAAAACCTCGTACATATATTCGAATTGAGAATCTCTTCCTCATTAAAAAATAGGATAGAAATGACAACGAATCTATACTTAATATTATAAAGCTGAAGAGTTTGTTTGTTTGGTTGAACGCGCTAATCTCAGAAACTACTGGTCCGTTTTTATCCGGGCGCGCGCAGTAGTTCCTTCGGGAAAGCGGGTGACACCACTGGCGGAAGCTAGTTAAATATAAAGTTACAGTTTTCATTTTATGTAACCCGAAAATTTACATTATTCGAACGTCAAAGATTAACCCTAATCTTCACTCTTATTTTGCTGTGAAAAAAAGTGGGGTAACACACAAATCTGTCTCTTAAAGGAGACTCTAAAACATTCAAAAATCAACTGCATTTACACCCCAAACTGTCCTGTATTTGACTAACAAATCTAGAATGCTCTTAAACCTAAAATCCGATTAACAATTCAACGGAATAGAATTTATCGGATTTCTACATTAAGTAGATCCGTTCAAGCGATCATTACTTTGCCAAAGCTCTAGTTGAAATCGAATAGATTTCAGGTATGTTTAAACTACGTTTTGGAATTCATAAAGTACTTTAGATTTTGGAATTCTAGTATTAAGTGGAGTTTTGTGGTGAATAAGAATTAGAACTGGTTTACTGGTCCAAGAACTGATATTTGGAAGTAAGGCGTCACGTTTTTTTGACGGCACGGTGAATGCACCGCAAATTCAATAAGACATATAACAAAAAACTCTTAGTTGATGAGATTGATAAATACAGCTGATACATAACAGTTGAGAAAAAAATGAAGTGCTATTATTATATCTTATTAGTTTCAAGTGAAATGGAAAAACTTTTGTATGAGATAAGTTTTCTAAGTCAGCATATGTTTAGTTTAGAAAACACATTGATCGCTTTGAAACGCAAAAACGGCAACTTCTAAAAGTAGTTTCACTTAACCTCAATACAGTTAAGAAAAAGTTAGCAAAAAGCAAGTGGCTTTGGTTAGGAATTTTGAAAATGAAATGAGGAGAACTTCTCAGAAACCTAAACCTATTTATAAAAATCACTCCCTATTTTTTCTGGTCATCGAATCACGCCGGAATGGCTAGATCGATTCTGATTATTCTTTTTTTGTCGTATTTATTGTAGTCAGTAGACGGATCATATGTCAAAAAAAAGTTGCCCCAAAACGCGGGTGAAACCGCGGGAATACAGCTGCTAGTAATTTTATTAAATAACAAGCTCCCGCCAGCGGTTTCACCCGCGTCCCGTGGGAACTACTCCGCGCACACGGATAAAAAGTAGCCTATAGCCTTCCTCGATAAATGGGCTATCTAACACTGAAATATTTTTTCAAATCGGACCAGTAGTTCCTAAGATTAGCGCGTTCAAATAAACGAACTCTTTCGCTTTATAATATTAGTATAGATTTCTTGCTATACGAGTATAAGAACTTGGAAATAAACTTCAGTTTAAAACGTAGCCTCAAACACCGTCTTTGGTGACACAATTTCCCGAATCGCAAACACAAGTCGAGCGATTATACAAAAATTACCAACTTAATTTTGCCGACAAAAAAGAAAATTCTCAAACGATTTTCTGGGAAAAAGAGCCTTTTGAAACTGCAAAAGAAAGTTGTACACTCTTTTGCTTAGTCCGCAAGTTGCTAGCGGATTTCTGTGCGAGAAAATATCGGATTTTCTAGAGCTTTCGAACGCTCAAATGGTATTCGCATAGAGCTGCCTAGGTTTCATTCACATGCAACCGAGTTAAGTTTCATGTGGAAGTGGCAAAAGTACTTTAATTTATGATGTTCATACACACTTTTAAAAGAGTTTAATAGTTTAATTCCTTTTCTGCCATTTCACAGAGTGCCTTTTCTAGCTCCTCCAAAAGTTTACATTTTGCTGTTCTATGATGTCAGTTTTAAGCTCATGAAACGAACCCCTTAGGGCAGGGGTTCCCAATCTTTTGTAACCCGCGGCGCATTTACAAGTTTAATATTTTTTCACGGCGCCCTCTCCTAGTTAACTATTTGAGGAAATTGTCGAAAGAAATAGGTACCTACAATAATGGTAAGCAAGCAAGCGCGGGCGGGTAAATACATGAGAGGGGTATGGTATCAACGGTTTTCAAGCGAGTAGGCACTTTTTGGCGAGTGAACGACGGCAATGCGACGGCGAAAAAATATTTCCACGACGCTATGTTCGTTTCCGATGCGAACACTCAAAAAGGTACCCGGCAATATTTGTGGTGTCCAATAATAAGAGGATCGACTCGCGGCGCCCCTCTTTGCTTTCTACGGCGCCCCAGGGCGCCGCGGCGCACACTTTGGGAACCCCTGCCTTAGGGAATATTTGTCTATCAATTTTAATGAGCTTAGCTTGGAAAGAATGCGCATAAAACACCTATATTCACTAATGTTATAAAAACATACAAACTAAAAAAAAAATGTTTGTATGTTTTTTTGAGTTGGAACTACTGGTCCAATTTGAAAAAGTATTTCAATGTTTAAAGACTCATTAGTTCTCAGGGATGTGAGTGAAACCACTGGCAGAAGCTAGTTTCTACAAAAAATAACAATTTCTTTAGCACAGACGGATAACATGAAAAATCCAGGCAAAACTGTATAAAACAACTTATATTTACTAACTGCAAACAAGTACCAATAAACTTCCCAAAATAAACGACTTCAAAAAGAAACCTAACCAATCCAAGTTAAGGCGAGTAACACACACTAAAGTAGTACAGTTAACTTAATAAACGAAAGTGTTACAGAGTGAATTCTAGTGTGAAACTATCCTAAGCATTCCAGCCTTTGTATCAGTCAGTTGGCTGGATTCCAGGCGATTCTTTTTTAAGGGTTCCGTACCCAAAGGGTAAAACGGAACCCTATTACTAAGACTTCGCTGTCTGTCTGTCTCCAGGCTGTATCTCACTAACCGTGATAGCTAGAAAGCTGAAATTTTCACAAATGATGTATTTCTGTTGCAGATATAACAACAAATACTAAAAATTTTAAAAAATAAATTGATGTGCAACTTAAGTAACTCACACTTGTATTACACCATTCCTATTGTACTTTTTCATAGATAATGGTACGCAACCCTTCGTGCGCCAGTCCAGCTCGCACTTGGCCGGTTTTTTATCAATTTATGTGCCTTTTTCACAGCTGTTTTGTAGAGCTAAAGCTTATTCGTGAACTGGTCGAGAGTGGTTGAATTTTTTGCCCGACAGTGTACTGTTGACAGCATTTTTGGGAGAATGGGTTAGTGCAAGAAAATATTTGTAAAAAGATTTGCATTTTTTAAGAAAATAATTTTTAAAATGGGTTAAAGTTATCAAGGATTATACTTAAAAGTCAATCGATTAAGGAAGTCGCTATAAAACATAACCTTAAAAGTTAGGGTTATTTTGAAAATCGTTACAATAACATATTAATTACATTTTACGTTATATAAATTAATACTATTTCCTAAATATTAATAAATAAATTACAAAAAAACAATATATTACAAATAGGTTAATAAAGCTAGGTTAATAAAGTAATATCATAGTAGCAGTGTGCTAGAGCTCTTAGAGCTCTAGCACACTGCAGATTTTCGATCGGCCGACAGTTTGATCGGGCAGTTTGGATACCGCGCACACTACACCAACTATTTAGTCTGGTTGGTGGTGGGTGCGCACATCTAGCCAACAGTCGGCCGATTGTATACCAATCAATTGAATTTTCCCGAATTTAATGGAATAAGATAGTGTAATATCAGCCCTCAAATTGAAACACGTTTGGACAAAAACTTTGATTTTGTAATTGAAAAGTATATTCATGCACACAATACCCTTTATTACACAAAAGTTTATCACGTGCAAATGGTATTTTCTCTTAATTTTGACGTCATTATGATGATATTGTAATTATTATAACATAGAGGCATCGCAAATCATCATTGGTATTTTTTATTATCGGCTGGTATCACTGCATGATATTTCAAGACCAAGAATTTTGAAGCAGCGGTGGAGTTCAAGACTAAAATAACAATTTAGTTATTTCTTTCGTCCTTTTCTATCGTATGCTTGAAAAAAGATCTGGGAAAGAGATAAATTATGTACTCTCAGTTTTGCTTTTTTGGCATGTGACAAAATCTGTTATTTGGTTTCCTTGGTGATCGTTTTACTTGGCTAAATTATGTAGTACATTACTTATAGTGTCTGACGTTGTGTTAATTGACAATTTAACTTGTTCGAATGTTGATTGTATAAAAGTCTGATATTTTTTCAGAATTTACGGGATATAGCGTAATATTTTTACAATAATTCTATAGTTTTAGTGACGAATTCTATTCAGATCGACAAAAAGCAATTGTGTGAACTCTGTGGTACAATGCCCTGTTTTGTTCCCGGGTGCAAATCCCGTTCATCATGAAATGAAACAGACTACGAACTATTGACTTTCCATCGGTAAGTTTTTGGTAAATTAGAAGTGAGATGACCTGATAATCGGATATAAATATTACTTATTCATATTGTAGTAAAAACTACACGTAAAATCTATTTGAGTAGAAGTTCTTACGATTTTTTTGAATGTATTTTGATCATACATCGTCTAATATGTAGCCGAAAATTTAATTTTACAGATTTGAAAGCTGCTCGGGATCGACATTCACGTGCCCTCCAAGTGTCTCCTGTACAGTGACTCCTTTACGGAAGCTACTTTAATCCCACAAAGCGATCTAGACCCGGGAATCAAACCCACAAGACCCCGTGCACAGTAGTCACGATTGGCTCCCACTAGAGCATCTAGGCAACTGCGAAAACATATATTTAAAAAAATATTGTATACAAGTGCTTTTTCAGCGATATTCTTTCTCCTTTTACATCAGAAAGGTGTTATTTGTTCTACAAACATGTGCTTTTAAAAGATATTGTTGTTATTTTTATTAAATGTTGAAAATAAACAGCCAAACTTATAAAAATATATGTTTATATTGTATCTTATATGTATGTATGTACTACACAAATTAAACTGGCATAGTTTGGAAATAACTAGTTTATCTTTATTTCTTTGAAATAGAATGTTTAGATGGTCAACATATTTTATTAACGTGTATGTTCTATGTTAATTCATATATTTTTCACATTTCTGACAGTCAACAAGTTGTTGTCTAGCAACATAAAGAAGAATAACTATAAGTATAAAACCTTCTTCTTAACATAATTTTGTCAAAATCAACAAAACTTTAGTTTTGCCTTTTTAGGGTTCAGTAGCCAAATGTCAAAAACGAACCCTCATAAATTCGTCATGTCTGTCCGTCCGTCCGTATGTCACTTTATTCCGAAACTATTAAGACTACACAATCAAAACTTAGCAGAATGTATTATATTTTCAGTTTTACGATTTTTATACAACAAAGGTAAA
Organism: Heliothis virescens; assembly: GCA_002382865.2. Classification (NCBI taxonomy): domain Eukaryota; kingdom Metazoa; phylum Arthropoda; class Insecta; order Lepidoptera; family Noctuidae; genus Heliothis; species Heliothis virescens. The sequence goes on from NWSH02000571.1 coordinate 3,522,836, forward strand.
CTACAAGGTTTGTAAATCTAAAAAAGTACTTATATGTTATTTTATGTTATGGAAAAATTTAAAATAATTATAACATTTGTATTTATATATTTGTACGAAAAACAAAGTAATTCTTTGTTTGTTACCGAAAAATGTTTGTAGTTTGGCTACTCATGGATAATAGGTACATGTATTTTTCATAGATAATTGACGGAATCCTTCATGCGCGAGCCCAACTAGCACTTGGCCGGTTTTTCATAAAGGCGGCGCTATATGTATGACAGCCGTATGTTACAGTCAAAACTCTTTACCAGTCCAAGCGTCTATTAACTGGTTATAGTATAATACTGACTTTTGCACGCGGCTTTGTCCGCGTTTACTCGTCTCGACTTCATGGATTCTACATAATGGATTATACACACATATATACTTAATGGATATACAGGTATTACATTGATTTATTGTGCATGCTGTGGTGTCCTATAAGTGACGGAGTACACTAACAACAAACCCATTGTTTATATCTTTTGTTGGAGATCCTAAATTAATAAATAAATTCTCGGTGGGTTTCAGGCTATCTATATCCGATGTCATCCGAATTGATCCAGTCGTTTCAGTTTTAACATGTAACAAATATCAAACTTATACATTTATAAGATTAGTATGAGCTCCTGAAAAGATCAGTTTCTAGCTAAATCTATACCAATATTATAAGGAGGTAAAATTGTTTGTAAATTTGTAAGTTTGTTTGTAGGGGGTAATCTCTGGAAGTAGTGAACCGATTTAAAACATAACATTCGAAAGCTACATTATCCACAAGTGACATAGGTTATACATATTTTATCTGGGTACGGGCAGTAATTCCCACGGGACGCGAGTGTAACCGCGGGAAAACAGATAGTAGTTAATACAAGCTAAGATTCCATTAGGTGGGTATAGCGATTCTAAACAGTATTTTAATCAACCCCAAAATTGAAATGGTTTTTAGAGTTGTTTTCTATGGTCATACAACGGCTAAGAGTACACATCAATCAGTTAATGAAATCACTTTGAACCTGCTCAATTGAACAGAACGTCAAAAGTGTGCGCTTAGAACTGCGTGTGACTGATTCTTCTATAAGAAATTACTTTCGACTGATTTAGTGTTTTGACTACAACATTGTAAGGCTTCTACTCAATGCAGACGACCGTAGTCTGAGGACAAGAATACTCCAATAAAACTCCTTGGTTTTTATGCCGAGCAAGAGGATGCCATCCTTGTTTTTCACCTGAATTATGTACAATTA
>NWSH02000571.1:3524200-3552551 GCA_002382865.2 Heliothis virescens
CCATGTCTGATGGCCAATATGATGAACGTGAAGAAGAAGCCCTGTCACCCCCTCCGACATATATATATCTACATATTATAATAAAACAGTAAAAAGATCGTGTCTGTAAATGAAATATTTTTATAAAACAAAATATGTAGGGTTATTCAGAAATGAAAAAAAAGTAAGAATGCGAAAAAAATTTTGTCTCTTTGTATGTTTGTCTGTTTGCACACGCTAATCTCAGGATTCACTGGACGGATTTTGATGAAACTTGGCAGACATATAGCTTATATATCAGAATAACATATAGGTTTTTTATCCGGGTACGGGAAATAGTTCCCTCGGGAAGCGGGCGAAGCCGCTGGCAGAAGCTAGTACTATATAAAAATTAATACTTCTTATAATAAATTTAGTTTTCTTAAATGCTCCACAAAACCGTTTACACGGTTTCACCGTTCACACAGATACACAATTTGATATTTTTTATTACAATAGAATATTGTTTTATTTTTACAAGTATTAGAAAGCAGAAGACTTAATTTGTTAGTTTGAAAGCGTTAATCTTAAGAATAACTGATCCGTTTCAAAATATATTTCAGTGTTGGATATCTCATTTATTGAGGAAGGACATAGGCTATATTTTATCTAGGTGTGGGAAGTAGCTCACACGCAACGCGATTGCAACCAAATCCAAATAAAATATTTACAATACAATTGTGCAGCAAATAATAAATATATATCTAATTTATTATTTTTTTAGGGTTCCGTACCTAAAGGGTGAAACGGAACCCTATTACTAAGACTTCGTTGTCTGTCTGTCTGTCTGTCTGTCTCCAGGCTCTATCTCATTAACCGTGATAGCTAGAATGCTGAAATTTTCACAAATGATGTAAATCCGTTGCCGCTATAACAACAAATACTAAAAATTAAAAAAAAGAAAATATTAAAGCTGTTGATTTATATTAATTATTGTAGATAATGGTACGGAATCCTTCGTGCGCGAGTCCAACTCGCACTTGGCCGGTTTTTATTAATATCCTTCTACAAATCCATTATTACGTGTAAAAAACCTTTCTGAGTTGTAAACACCAGCGAAAAGTATTATCTTTCCTTATCTATGTAATGACCCTCCGTTACCCAACCCTTTTGGGGTAAAATTAATTTATTGACCCTGTCGCGTCCAGTTTCGTGGACAAAAATACCCTTCGGTGATAACTAATGGGTTAAATAATATTGAGTACGCTGTAAATGTATTTTGGGTTCGTTTTAAAGAAATTGAATTAAGGAGAAAATGGCATTGAGGTTAATTATCGTATATCTAATTTCGTGACAAGCTTTAGTCTACACTAGTATAAAGGGCTTTTTAAAGAAAAGTAGTGAACCGACTTCAAAATTATTTTATTGTTAGGGGGCTACACTATCCCCAAGTAACATAGGCTATATTTTTTTCGGGCAAGGGAAATAACTATTTCTGGGAAAACGCCACCTTGTTTCTCAACATCCGAGGTGTATCAGCCGCTGTAGTTTTTACCCGACTGCCCACAGCCAGGAGGGTAATGTTTTCTATTCCGAGGTCAGATATCTTGGACCGATGTATTTTTTTATCCAATTGTGTATGTCACCGGAAAATAAAACATTTAGAATCTTACGAATAGATATCCGTTAGTTTATAAATTTACCGTGTGACGTCGGAAATTGATAAATTTACGAAAATGTAGACGTAAAACAATCAAATTTATCTTCCGTTTAGAATCTCACCAAAGTTTTTAAATTTCCTAGTAAATTGTTAAACTTACGATCCTTTATTTTCCGGTGACATATACAAGGCATCAATGACGTCAGAACAAGACGTATACAATTAATGGCTACATAAACTGACACGTGTCCAGATAATCTAGCTAGATCTAAGTGATTATTGAGCAACCTGCGCTATAAATGTACAAACACGCCAGCTCATCAACCTACTTCAATCTGTCTTTATTCAATAGATTTTCAACCTTATCACAATAGTGGAAGGTTAATGTTCGATTGGTGAAAAACCCTTACCACACCACCCGACTACTGTACATAGGGCCTTTTTTGTCGATGTGAAATCATCAGATGACCCTCCCGCTGTGGGTGACAGCGTGAGGGAGTGTCAGACTTTTACTGACTAAAACCCACCGTGTTCCTTCGGGAGCCCTTTGTGCGCCAGGGCCGCGGTAACTTTCGAACACCCCGCAGCCCCGGCAGGCTCTGGCCCTAGTGGGCCCGCTGGGGTGTGCATGGGGCCTCGGCTTCGATTCCCGGGTCAGACCGAAATCGCATTATGGGTTTTCGCCTATCTTTCTTTCGTCCCATCTAGCTATAAGAGTGCACCTGTGTCTGCGCAAATGCTTGTGCACTAGAATATGTCCTGCTGGCTTATTTCTTTAAAAAGAATAGCCGCCGTGGCCGACGGCCTTAATATAATAGCAGTACATATCCCAAATCAAGCTAATTTATTCCTTAAACAGCAGAAAGACGAAGTTATAATTAAATTACTACACAAAATTACGAACAAATAAACTAATAACCCGCAAGTAACTATTCCAATCTCTTCCTATTTATTATGCGATTAAACTTGCTGTCATAATATCAAGCACAGTGTTACAACTAATTGAGCAAAAATAGGAAGAGTTCTCACTGTGTCGTTAAGACAAAATATAAAATACTAGCCGTTTTCCCGCGGTTTCACTCGCATCCCGTGGGAATTACTGCCCGTACCCGGATAAAATATAGCCTATGTCACTCGTGGATAATGCAGCTTTCGAATGGTGAAAGAATTTTTTAAATCGGTCCAGTAGTTTTTGAGCCTATTCATTACAACCAAACAAACAAACAAAGTTTTCCTCTTTATAATATTTAAGTAAGTATAGATAGAACAATACAGTCAAAACGTTCGTTGTGGCCTGTGAAATATTTACTTAATGGAAGGTTTTATTCATCCTTATCTATACTAGTACCTACTTATACATAGTATACAGAGGATTTTTGTTTGTTTGTGCCCTAAAGGCTCCGGAACTGCTGGACCGGTTTGAAAATTTCTTTTACTGTTCTGTAGTTCCCAAGGGCCGTGTCCCTTGGGAGTGAGACCGCGCGAAACCTGCAATGAAAATGCAACTGTTTGTCTATCCGGTTTCCTCGACAAAGCTGAACAAATTTACATGTTTTGTACACAGATATAGTACATCAGTCTAGACCACAGAACAGATTTATAAGTATGTTCTGTGGTCTAGACCCTAGCTGAGTCTGAGTCTGCCTTTTTATCCAGTTACAGCAAGTAGTTTCTTTCCTCGAACACGGGTAGACCCGCGGGGAATAGCTGGTTTTATAATATACTAGCTTCTGCCAGTGAATACACCCGCGTCCCGTGGGAACTACTCGGCGCACCCGGATAAAAAGTAGCCTGTAGCCTTCCTCGAAAAATGGGCTATCAAACACTGAAATAATTTTTCAAATCCGACCAGTAGTTCCTAAGATTAGCGCGTTCAAACAAACAAACAAACTCTTCAGCTTTATTATATTAGTATAGATAGTTAATGTAACGATATAGTGGAAACGTGTCCTTATTTTGTAATTAAAGTGGTGTTGACGCGAATCTCAGTTGTAAGTTGGTGGAAGTTTCGAAACTTGCCGAAGTATTATTAAGACAGTCACATGTGTGTGAAATGTTTCACGTATGTAATATACTATACTAGCTTCAGCCAGTGGTTTCACTCGCTTCCTGAGGAAAATAACCTTCTTTACTCAGATAAAAAGGAGCCTTTATTATGTTATTCTGATATATAGGTAAGCTATATTCCTCCTCAGTTTCATTAAAATCCGTCGAGCAGTTTTTGCGTGAATAGGATTACCTACTTAGGTACATGTGTTTGTGACACCAGAATAATGTGAATTTGAAGAAGCTACTTGAAGCACTTGTTTAAAATAATCTTGTAAACTTCAAAATAACTCTGTCTGTCTGTGCGGCTTTTATGACAAAACTACAGAAAAGTCGAAAGCCTGAAAAAGAATGCTATTTATCCGAGTGTGAGAAGTACTTCACATACAAACAAACTTGGGATTTCAATATTAGTTAGGATTTATAAATCTGTACTAATATTATAAAGCTAAAGAGTTTCTTTGTTTGAACGCGATAATCTCAGGAGCTACTGGTCCGATTTGAAAAATTATTTCAGTGTTAGATAGCCCATTTATCGAGGAAGGCTATAGGCTACTTTTTATCCGTGTGCGCGGAGTAGTTCCCACGGGACGCGGGTGAAACCACTGGCGGAAGCTAGACTAATATAGGCTACAAATTGGCACTAAAAGGTTCATTTAACAACATAACAATATAAACAGTTAAAACATATTATTATCTCCGATACAACGGTAAACCGCATTCATTCATGAAAGCGCGACAGAAAAGGGCAATATAGAGCGAATCGTTTAACTCAATAATGAAGCAGTTACCGCTGGGTCGGTATTCCGGACAACCAGTGTTTCAGATATCTGGTTTTAAATTTTTAATATCTTCTAAGGTTACCACACAATAATTACAAGAATAAAATCCAATCTATTTATTTTTTCTTGTGAAAATAATGTTATAAAACTTATTTCATAAGTCTTGTGGCGAGATTCCTACTAAATGGTTTGCGCACATTTGTTCGCGAATGTGTGCTCGTCGACCGAATTCACTGGTTATACATAGGTATTATAAGTGCTCGCACAAAAGTTACAGATGTTTGTGAACATTTCTACGATTTGCGCATAATTGCTACTCTTCCATTAAGAATCGACCAGAAATACTTTTAACCCTTAAACTAGGAAGCGGTGAAGTTTCGGCGTCCAGGGCGCTTTAGTTTTTGTCATCTTAAAAATTGTTTATCCAATTAGCCATAAAAGTTTTTTACTTTACTTCTTTATCTAAATACATAAAACTCAAAGGTGACTGACTGACTGACATAGTGATCTATCAACGCACAGCCGAAACCACTGGATGGATCGGGCTGAAATTTGGGACGCAGGCAGATGTTATGACGTAGGCATCCGCTAAGAAAGGATTTCCCGAAATTCCCACGGGAACGGGAAAAAACGGGATTTCAAGTATAGCGCGGGCGAAGCCGCTGGCAGAAGCTAGTTTAAGTTATTAAAATTAAAAAAGGAATTTTATTAGTTTTATTTTAGTTAAAATCATATATTTTATGATTTCTTTTCTTTTTCTAGCCATTATTTTTACAACACTGGCAACCCTGAAGTTTAACTACATATTATACAACTAAAGCTACAGTCTTACGAAAGTGAATATTCGAGGAATAAATTAATTATGTCTTAAAGGCGCTGAATAAAACATATTGTGGTCTCTCCCGCTTCATTTGTAGTTAGAAAACGCAATGAAAATGTAATGAATGAAGAATATTCAAAAGGTTTCGCGTTACGTTTCCTATTAAATTAAGACAAGATAGAGTTACTACAGTTATAACTAGCTATTGCCCGCGGTTTCACCCGTCTCGAGATACTTCGTACATTATGATAAAATATGATACACTAGCTTCCGCCAGCGGTTTCAACCGCTTCCCGAGGGAACTATTTCCCGTGCCCGTACAAAAAGTAGCCTTTATGTTATTCTGATGTATAAACTATATTACTGCCAAGTTTCATCGAAATCCGTCTAGTAGTTTTTGCGTGAAAGAGTAACAAACATACACATACATCCATCCTTACAAACTTTCGCATTTATAATATTAAGAATAGAATAGAATATATTTATTTGCTTAAAACATGGTATAAAAAGATGTTACAGAAGAGTAATGACAAGTGCATACATGTTTTGCTTAACAGTAAGCATGCAAATTTTGACATTTAACTTATAAATTCAAGTATCAAAGAAGTCCTTAATGCTACAAAAACTATTCATTGACCACCATTTATACAATTTAATTTTAAACAATCTTGTATTTAAGACTTTAGTAGGAAGTAGGATTGTGTCAGTACATATTATTATATCTACTCATTATTCGGAAAAATAAAAGGCGTACGATTTTCACGTAACAAAGCGAGAAAGAGTAACATTTCCCAAAATAAAACTAAGCGGCTTACGTTTTGAGCGTGGTGACATATTCCTAAGAGGATTTGTTCTCCTGGACATTATAAAATACATATTTTTTTATATGAAACATAAATATAAGAGCTAAAATTTAAGGAAATCCACATTATATTTCGACTTATGCCCGATTTCACGAAGATGCCCTTAACTAGCCCACCTTTTTTTATATCGATGGGAAATCATCAGTATGACCCCCTCCCGGTGTGGGTGACAGCAGCGGGAGGGAGTGTCAGACTTTTACTGACTTAAACCCACCGTGTTCCTTCGGGAGCCCTTTGTGTGCCCTTTGTGTGCAAAAGTTGGATAATAGCAATGATATTTGCCATATGAAAGCAAAACTCCAATGAGAATTTCTCCGAATTCACATAAACTACTCTACAATCGAAGCCCATGCAATATTTCGCTATGAAATTTCACCGATACACTATTACGAGGAAAAATATCTTTAGCGGAAATACGAAAATTTCAGCGAAATGATCCTAACTAGTGTATTCCCGTGGTTTCGTTTGCTTCCCGGGAGAATTTCTTGATGAATAAACAGCCTATGTGTTGTTGTGATGTATAAGCTACGTAGCTTATACCGTTAAGTTTAATCAAATAACAGCCAGTAGTGTTTGCATTAAAGGGGAACAAATATACATCCATACATACCAACTTTCCCGTTTATAATATAAGTACTGCCTCGTTGGTCTAGTGGTCGCATAACCGACTGCTGAGCACGAGGTCTCGGGTTCGATTCCCGGGACGGGCCGAAATCGCTTTGTTGGTTTTAGAAACTTTCACAAAGCAGCCCGAAGTTGGAAGTTGGTAATTGATTCACCCGTGCATCGGAGAGCACGTTAATGTCGGTCCTGCGACTGATCTCTCACCGGTCGTGTCGGATTGCCGTCCCATCGGGTTATGAGAGTGAGGGAATAGGGAGTGCACCTGTGTCTGCGGAAATGCTTGTGCACTATAATATGTCCTGCGCTGCTGGCTGATCTCCTTATATGAGAACAGCCGCCGTGGCCGGCAATCGGCTAGGACGCCATCAATAATAGTAGGACCAACGTCTGCCCGTGGTTTCAATCACGTACTGAGGGATCACTTCCCGCAAGTGGATAAAAATAATCCTGTGTATCCCATTGCAATTTAAAGTGTGCCTTTCAGCTCATTTCAATTCAGGCGTCAAAGCATGAGTGAAAAACAAACATAAGAACCCACAAACATATCCCACGTCTACTAATATTATAAATGAGGAAGTTTGTGAAACATACATACATTCACGTATATTTGTTACCCTCTCACGCAAAAACTACTAGACTACTTCTTATGAAACTTGGCAGTAATAAAGCCTATACACAGAATAACATATAAGCTACTTTTTAGTCGGGAATAAGAAGTAGTTCCCTAGAGAAGCGGGTGAAACCGCTGGCGGAAGCCAGTTAACATTATTAGTAGGATTAGAAGTTATTTTTGGAAACGGCAAAGCAATTATTGCTCACGACGAATCTTATTTCACTTGAAGGGCATTTCATTTGCGGTAATAATTTTAATTCGGCGTAAAATATTGGTATATGAGAACATTTTCGTTATACATATAGAACAGGTTAATATACTGTGTACGTTATGTATTGAACAAAATATTAAAATTAGAAAGAGCTGGTTCCTTTTTGTGTCTGTATATCTATCTCTATATCTACAAAATGTCACGCCCGGCATTCGAACCTGTGACTTACAGAGGCCAATCACCGAGCCATTGTTATAATTAAATAGCTTTGTTTACATCATAATTCGTAAAGCAAACGGGTGTGTACTAAACAAAATATTTGTACAGAATTAATTAATTAATTAAAATTCGCCTCACGCTATGGTCCTGAATTGTTTATTTACGGCGTAATTAATTAAATCAACTGTTAAAATTGACTTTGTTATCGAAAGTGATCATAAAAAACCGGCCAAGTGCGAGTTGGACTCGCGCATTAAGGGTTCCGTAGCATTATATGTATATGAAAAATGAACGTATCTATTACCTACATCTAGCCAAAATACAAACATTTTTCGGACAGCAAAAAAGAACTTTGTTTTTCATACAAATATATGAATAACAAAGTTATAATTTGCGGTTTCATACGTTTATTGCTAGATAGTGTTGGATTTATTGTCTTCTTTCTAAGTGAGGTAGATCATTATCTGCCGAGCCTTTTCCCATCTATTTTTGAGTCTGCTCCGAGTCTACCTGGATGTAGATTGAGTGATGTTTCGAAGGAGCAACTGCCAATTTGACCTTCTCAATCCACCCGTACCCGATTCCCATACTTGTCAGACTTTTGGGCTTCTGACTACACTTAACGACTTTAATGTTTAAATGGCAGTCAGAACTCACCAAATGAACGAGCCTTCCGAAACATGGAGGAACTCGTCGTGATAAGATGGTTATTTATCCACGAACCAAATGCTCTGAGCGTTGCTGAATCTTATGATTGTTAGAGCCATGTGGCCGCGTGACACTGGCACTGTGAACTAAGCCACGACCTCCTTCTTTCCAAGTGAAGTAAATGTTATAGATGATTAACTATGCAAAAATATACTTCTAAACCCTCATCAATCCAAAGAATCCAAGGAATCCTAACTGCACTTACGCTCTCAAGACTTGGAATATTAATTTAAAAAATGGATTATACCATGACACCTTATATTCGTATAAAATTCATATAAAAACTTCGCTGCAAAGTAGAGCAAAAAATAACGGTGAAACTATTTTAATCACTTTTTATACTAATTACTTTATGTTTAAGTACTAAAGTTGCTTAGTCTGGAAACTAGGAAGGTCATCCATAAGGCATTTTGTAAAACGGCTTACGACTTTGTTGTTTATAAACTTAGACAGCTTACTTAAGTGAAAATGGTGGTACAAATGACGGAAAAATAAGATTATTCTGTGTTAGTTTTTCCTGTCTCATTAAATTGTAACTTTCTGTTCTAAGTTTGGGTGGTATAATAATAATGGTAGGACGCCTAGATTGTGGGCCACAGCGGCTATTTTCATATAGAGAGATCAGCCAGCTGCGCAGGACATATTATAGCACACAAGCATTTGCGCAGACATAGGTGCATTCCCTATTCTTTCACTCTCATAGCCCGTTGGGAATGCAATTCGACACGACCGGAGAGAGATCAGGCGCAAGACCGAAATTAACGTGCTCTCAGATGCACGGGTGTATCAATCACCAACTTCCAACTCAGAACTGCTGTGTGAAAGTTTCTAAAACCCACAAAGCGATTTCGGCCCCACCCGGGAATCGAACCCGAGACCTGCAGCGTGCACAGCAGTCGGCTATGCGACAACTAGACCAACGAGGCAGTCTCTGATGCATGGGTGTATCAAACACCAAGTTCCAGACTCGGGGCTGCTTTGTGAAAATTTCGATTTTGGTCCTACCCGGGAATCCAACTTGAATGCAACGCGAATGGGTACTAGACCAATGTGGTTGATATAATGGGTAAGAGCGAAAAAAAATATTTCGATTTGTCTAAGTGAATGATAACAGAATATAATTGAATTACGAAAAAATAAAAAACGAACGCCACCGAAAAAATGCAAAAAATAACGAAATAAAAAAAACAGACGTTTGAGAAACTCTTCAGTGTTTTAAGAAATAATATTTTCAAATTTCATTTCGAAGTATACCAGTGTCAACCTTTTCACGTTCATAATTACAACCCCTTGTTTACTTTTAATAAAAAAGGGAAGCAAGGTTTAATTTAAGGACATACCTAGCTTCGGGTAAGGGTAAAGTTTTTGCGAGAGAGCCCTTTGAACCCTCATAATAGTACCTTACGAAGTTTTCTAAAAGGGATAGTTTTATTCAGAGATAGATATATTTCAGACGAAATGAACTAGTAACTTCGTTTAGAAATTATAGGGGAAGAAATCTTTCTTCTATTGTTAAATGGGATATCAAGGTCACGGTACCCGAATCTCTAAAATTTTACCAATCAAATATTAACCTTCCACTATTGTCTTAAGGTTGAAAAACTATTGAAGAAATTTGACAGATTGTGGTAACTTGATGTGCCTTCGTCTGTACATGGAGCGACGGCCCAGTAACCCAGTTATCCGGGCAACCTGATGCTCCTTGGTGAGTTATAAGTAACGACTGCCAAAGATGTTCAAATGACAGCCGGGACCCACCAATTTAATTTGCTTTTCGGATATAAATACTCCTTGAATATCCTACTTAATATTATAAATGCGAAAGTTTGTGAGGACGGATGTATGTGTGTGTATGTTTGTTACTCTTTCACGCAAAAACTACTGAACATATTTTGATGAAACTTGGCATATATATCGGAATATAATATAGGCTACTTTATATAAGGGAAAGGGAAGTAGTTCCCTCAGAATGCGGGTGAAACCGATGGCTGTAGCTAGTAACAGATAATTCATGAACATGCAGATTAGCATTTTAAATCTTGTACTACCTTTTAAAATCCTCTCAAAATAATTTAATCTCTAAACAGTTAAGTAATTTCGGGTATAATAAAATTCAACTCCTAAGGTAAAGTTTTGAAATGTCTACAGGGAACGGGTAAAAGGGTTTTGTACTTAGTATTTAGAATAAATCGTTTTAACAAAGATCAAATAGGGGCAGAAGCGTTAAGTGGAAGATAATCCCGTTTGGTCAATTTAGTTGAACCGTTTTAAACTTTCAAATTGAATTATTTAGAGGATGAGGTAATCTATATTGAGGTCAACATAATAGTGAGATTAGTTTTAAAGGTGAATAGTGAATTTTTAATATCACTTTTGCAAGCACTTTTTTTTTAGAATGTAAAATATTGTTAAGGAAAGGTTTAACGAAAAGCAATTGGTAGGTACAGACAACAGCAGGTCAACGTATACGAATCTGTCAAATTTTACCAATCGAACATCAACCTACTTGTACTGTGATAAGGTTGAAAATCTATTGCAGAAATTTGACAGATTGTGGTAACTTGATGTGCTGTTGTCTGTACACAGTGTTAGTAATTGATTTTGTATAGTGTAATAAACCCAAATTGCGCTTAAGACTAAGCTTTTTGTAGAAAAAAAGTTATTAAGTATTTCACTTGCTTTTTTGAAAAGAGTTCATGGAGTTTCTTGCCGGTTCTTCTCCATGAGACCCACTTCTTGAAACCGTGCTTGCATGAACTTTCAAAAGAGCTTTTATAAGCCTATTTGAAATAAAAAGCAATTTAATTTGTGTTAGATTGTTATGATGAGTAATAAAAATATCAAAGCTTATTTTCATTTTTCACAAAAAATAAAATATTCGCGTACAGAAAACTTCGCGTTCTAAAAAAATATCTTACAAATCCACCATCTTATATTAAGAAACCACTGTGCCTACAACAAGTTCCACGTTAGCCACGTGGTAACGTCGACTACGTGGTTACGTCGACTACGTGGTTTTGTCTAATTAGTTGTGCAGCAATCTGTGCACGCAGTCGGAATTAATTGTGATTGCCGGGACATTAGCATCATGCATATGCAGGCATGACATCTCTGAGTGCCTCGGTTGTTTGCGCTCGACTACCTGGGTAATTTGTTGGAATATTTAGAAGAAACTTTTATTTATATGTTTACATTATCATCCATAGTCTTGTAAACTAAAAAGTGAAACTTAAAAGCGTCAATAATTCGTCCCTATCGCTGCCTATAAGGAGCGTGCCCAAAAGGCTGGCAGCATTTAAGTGATTGACTGATTATGTCATTGAGTTTTTATTGTTGGCTTCTAGAAAAATACCTCATTTCATCTTCCTTCCCTTATCCCAATTTATTTGGGGTCGGCGCAGCATGTTTGCTTCTTCCATACTCTTCTATCTGCCGTTATCTCTCAAGTAACATTCTTCCTAGCCATATCGATTTTCGCACAATCCATCCATGGTTTTTTTGTCGTCCCCTGCCACAATTCTAGAAAAATATCTAGGTGTACCAATATTATAAAGTTGAATAGTTTGTGAAATTGTGCTCAGAAACTACCGGACCGATTTGAAAAATTCTTTCAGTGTTAGATAGCCCATTTAAAGAGGAAGGCTACACGGTTTTAAGCTATGTCCTGGTCCGCGAAGCAGTTTATGGGACAAGAATGAAAACGTTGGCGGAAGCTAGTGTTTCATAAAAAATATAGTTGTAACATTTGCTTCCGCCAACGTTTAGCTTTAGTAAAAATTATAAACAAACAAACTCTTCACCTTTGCAATATTTGTATAGATTAGCTCTAGTAAAAATTATAACACTGTCAAAAATTTTCATATAAAAAAATATAACACTTTTTCTTATAACTTATGTAACATTAGCTATAGACACCGCTGGGACAGGCCAAAATTCTTGTGTCAGATTAAAAAATAAATACTTCAAAACTGTACAAAGATGTACAGACGACAGCAGGTCAACATACACGAATCTGTTAAATTCTACCAATCGAACATTAACCTACCACTATTGTGATAAGATTAAAAATCATGCGGAAATTTCGGGTATGTCTGTACAAACGTGGTTATGTGACGAACTAAGTTCCTTATTGCGGTTTCATAACCACTCGTGTACAAAACGTGGTTTATGACGAAACTTCCCATGTTACTACGTTCCTTGTCGTTTCGTCTGTTTGAATAGTATATCGATTCGCACTCATAAACTTAAGGTCATAGCACACATGAACGGCACAGTACGGCACAGCTTCAACCAGCAAATAACTTGTCATTTAGACCCTTAAATAGTTCATCATCATCATCAGCCTTTTTTATTGACCCACTGCTGGGCACAAGCCACCTCTCACATAGAGAAGGATTGAGTGTTAATCACCACGCTTGCTTAATTCAGGTTGGTGATTTCAGACTTTATAGTCCAGGTATCTTCGAAATGTTTTCCTTCACCTTTAATTAGCCTTTGGTGTATTAAATCGTATCTCATTTAAAACATTTTATAACGTCAATATAAAAAGCCAACGGCGGGATGACAGCGAGTTTGCAGCTTGCTCAGCAGCAGCTGCATTGTGCCGTGCCATGCGATTCATGTGCCATGACCCTTATAACTTCACACAAATAAACTTACACGCAAACACATACATACATGCCCGCATATGATTGCGTATAATGGGATGGGAAGTCACAGGAAGCGATTTCGTCAAGTCAACTTCAACCGCAACCTTCAAGAACTTTCTACCAAAAGTTAAGTTTCGGATTGTCAATAAGGGACTATGTAGTCTATTGTGCGTATTCCGAACTAAACTTCTAGTTATCCCTTTAGAACATAAACTGAAAAGTTAACGTTTCTGAAACTCAGTTGAATCAAAAGCTAATGAATTTAGGGAATGAAATTACTGACCTTTAACTTTCAATAATATAAGTTCTATTATAGGTAACCTAATTTATATGTGACCCTAACCAAGTTCTCGTGGTCGGAATTCGGGGTGTTCCCGATTCGGCGTGGGTCGGAATTCGGACTGGGATAATTTAATGTTGTATAAGATAGATGGGGTGTGAAAGGTCGATGTATGTGATATTTTATTGTAAGATCTATCTTCTTATATCTTTCTTTGTTTCATATTCATGGACACCTTATAAATGAGTATTTTAGGTAGAGGTATTGTATTTGTTCAGCTCTTAGTTTTAAAAAGGAGAAATCTTGTAGTAAACTAGTTTTTATTCTGCTATGTGATATTGTCTTTCTTTCTTTTTATATCACGGATGGCTGGGCAGATTTCATGAATGTACAGACAACAGCAGGTCAACGTATACAAATCTGTCAAATTTTACCAATTAAACTTTAACCTACCTCCATTGTGATAATGTTGAAAGCCTATTGCAGAAATTTGACAGATTGTGGTAACTTGATGTGCTGTTATCTGTACTAGCAAAAGCTTCGCCTAATGTGTGCATATACAGCATATTGACCGATGCAGCTCGATGCATACCATTCCTGTCTGTACCCTGCAGCACATCATCACTTTATTTCACCATCGTATACTTAAGACCGTTTCCAACAACTCATCTATCTGTTGATTTGCTTACTAGAAATTAAAGTTTCATGAGCTCCATACAAGTAATGTCTTTCTATCTATATGATTTGGCTACCAGAGATAAGTATTGACATAACTTGTATGGAGCTTACATCAAAATTATATCTCTAGTAAGCAAATCAATTGATAGATTGGTTATTAGGAACGGTCGTTACACGGTTGCTTTGGTGGTTTTCATTCATAAAGCCGTTTTTTTTCATGATGTTTCTATGATACGCACAGAACATAGGGCTCAAGAAAAAGGTGGGTTTTAGAGTTAGTAAAAGTCTGACGGTCCCTACCCACTTGAGGGGTTATCAGATGATTACCCACCAAAAAAAGTCCTGTAATTAGTAAAATGAGATGATATTAGATATTATACATGCGAATATTTGTAAGCTGTTTTTATCAATCTTTCCGCACGATTACATACATGTTGTAATTTAAAATTTACGCTATGCTTCGTAACGACTTTACGCTCCAATATATCATTTTTATTAGCAAAAGTCATTACTCAGTATCCAAAATAGAACATTAGGCATATTTTTTGCAACACCCTCATTTATCAAAAAATATTTTTAATATAAAAATGTTGAATCTGAAACCTTGATTACTGTTTTCATTTTGCTAACGTTTATAGAAAAAATAGAATTTTCCAGTTATTGTGCCCTAAACTATGAGGACTATGAGAACTACTTTCCCGTACATGGGTAATAAGTTGCATACCGACATATAAGCTACTAGCTTCTGCCAGCGGCTTCGCCCGCTTCTCAAGGGAACTATTTCCCGTACCCGGATAAAAAGTAGCCTATGTTGTTCCTCAGGGTCTATTCTATCTCTGTACCAAATTTCATCAAAATCGGCTTACTGGTTTAGGCGTGAAAGCGTAACAGACAGATAGAGTTACTTTCGCATTT
Organism: Heliothis virescens; assembly: GCA_002382865.2. Lineage (NCBI taxonomy): Eukaryota > Metazoa > Arthropoda > Insecta > Lepidoptera > Noctuidae > Heliothis > Heliothis virescens. The sequence goes on from NWSH02000571.1 coordinate 3,539,227, forward strand.
ATATTATTAAGTAGGGATACTACTGCCAAGTTTGATAAAAACTGATTTTGATGACATTAAGGTCCACTCACTTAGCTTCTAATAGAACCTTGAAAGAAAAACAAGTTCAAAAATTGTAGGTATTTTGTAAAAATTTACAAATTTTATTACTATTTTCTAAAACATTCAAGTTAATTTGAGTCCGTCGCAGATGTTTGGAAAATTCTGATAATTCATAAAGTTAAACTTGTCTTTTTATAGACGGTACCCTAAGATTTGGATATAATAAGATTTTCTACAGAACTGAGCATAACGTTACGAACAAACTTTTGTTGTTCTGTATCTGTATATTTATAGATGTTTCAAATATAATTTATAATATTGTTGTTCATATTTTTGGAATTGCTCGACTAAAGTTTTTGAGTTCAACGTCCTGTGAAATGGTATTGTTTCAGTCTAAAATGAAAATATGATTTGATTTACTAATTATTCGTGGTACATGAAAGCCAGTAGGAAACACATATTTTTGCTGCCTACAACAGCTATTGTGAATTTCAACAAATAATATTAAAATAAACATACTTAGTCGTCGTCTGCCTAGCCTTTTCCCAACTAATTGAGATTGGCTTCCAGTCTAACTGAATGCAGATTAGTACCAGTGTTTTATCTGGAGGGACTGCNTGTGGTCATTTTTGGCATAGTTGTGAAGCCCTGGTTTGACTTTGTGAAATTAAGTTTAAAGGTCAACCATTCATGATCTCGGGGAACTAAGTTCTTCCCACATCCGATATAGCTTTTAGGTTATTTTGATGTTATTAGTTTTAAAACCAATTCTCAAAAAATCTGTCTTTCTGACCTAAATACTTAACGGACAACCGGGTACACCTTGGTAAAACTAGAGAGACTCAGACTTTCTGGCTTCTGACTACCCGTAACGACTACCAAAGATATTCAAATGACAACCGGGACCCACCAGTTTATCGTGCCTTTCGAAACACGAAAGAACTCGTTATGACAAGATTGTCACCCATCCACGGACCGACCACGCCAAGCGTTGCTTAACTTTATCACCGATCGATCCGAGCGGCTTTGACTTACGGCCGTTCCCAATAACCTATCTGTCTCTGGATTTGCTTACTAGAGATAGAATTTTGACATTAGCTCCATACAAGTAATGTCAAAATTCTATCACTAGTAAGCAAATTCAGAGATAGACAGAATATTGATTTCCGCAGTTAGTCACGAGCTCTTCCTAGAACCAGTAAACCCTTTCTTGCATCGCGGGTTTAAATTACCCCTTCAACGCTTACAAAAAGTTTATTCTACCACCTTTCCATAAAATGTCAATTAATTAATACACTATCTTCTGCCAGCGACTTCGTTCGCGGATCATGTCGCTTATGCCAGGGACAACGGGTCGTCATAATCAAGATCTGAAACGTCTGACGTCAAATTCTAATACCTCGGGGAAACACCGGGATGCGCGAGATGGTTCGAGACGTTTCAGATCTTTAATTTTTGTAAGTCAACTCGTTTATTAATACATAACCTTTCCATAGATATTTTCTTACCAGTTAACCTTTAAAATACTAAAACAAAATAACTTTACCAAGGAAATTGTATCAGGAACGATGTCAAAAAGCACCAAGAGCGGTTATAACCGCGTTAACCCTCAAAGCGTCGGTAAACACAGTAACAGGTTAACAACGTTACCGACATGCAGTGCACGGGTTAAATGTCTGATATTTATAGAATATTGTAATATCGTTCGTTAAAGTGATTATTATAAATATTTTAATACTAGCTTCTGCCAGCGGTTTTACCCGCTTTTCCAACGATCTGCTATCTGTAACGGGATTAAAAGTAGCCCATATGTTACCTATACTAATATTATAAAGCTGAAGAGTTTGTTGTTTGAACGCGCTAATCTCAGGAACTACTGGTCCGATTTGAGTTAGATATTTCAGTGTTAGATAGTCCATTTATTGAGGAAGGTTATAGGCTACTTGTTATCCGGGTGCGCCGAGTAGTTCCCACGGGACGGGGGTGAATCCGTTGACAGAATGTTATATCTGAACGATTACTTAATAACTCATACAAATAAGACCCGCGCGATTTCAGAACCGCATGGAAATCGCGCGGTTCCCGCCGTGTCTGAACGAGCCCTTACTCTGAAATATTCTACTGCTGTCAGCCAGAACCTGGTAACTCAACACAAAAGTGATATAAAACAAAGCTACCATCAAAACCACGAAAAAGACATATTGTCTGCGTATTTTCAGTGGAAGTCTGTTTTAATTAACTCTCATTTCTGTTAATCTCGCGAACTTAATTTTTTGTTTACCTTAACGAGATGTTTTTGCTTGAAAAGGGGTTTATTGAAATAAGATTTTTAAAGATTATTTTTTTTTAAGTTTGTGTGAGTCTCAATTCAGATTAATTAACGGCCGTTCCTAATAATCTATCTATCTCTGGATTTGCTCACTAGAGATAGGAATTTGACAGTACTTGTATCGGGCTAATGTCAAAATTATATCTTTAGTAAGCAAATCCAGAGATAGTTAGGTTATTAGGAACGGCCGTTATTTTAATTTAATTTCGTTAACTAGTAATTTTGTATTTCAATTAAAATTTGATGTTCATAGAGTGTGAATAATTGCTGTAGTGAGTACCTATTGTTCTCAAGTAAAAGGTACAGACGACAGCAGAACAACATTAACCTACCCCCATTGTGATGAGGTTGAAAATCTATTGCAGAAATTTGTTAGATTGTGGTAACTTGATATGCTGTCGTCTGTACTGAAGAATGAAGTAAGTGTTCACAAGTAGTAGCTAAAAAAAGGTATTCTGCACAGGTAATTGTTTTAATTGATGTAAGAAGAATTTTCATTAACAGATTTATTATTAGAGAGTAGAACTGTATTTATTAAAGTCATTAATTTAAATGGATGTACTATTTGCTATAGCAATGCATAAAAACGTATTCATAGAAAAATATTTTTATATCCATACAAATTTCTTTGACAACAAAGATTATTTTCACAAACAAGTAACTTCGATACGAAACATACATACAAACGTATTTACATATATGTAAGAGCTATTCATAAGGAAAAGTATCAAAGAAAATTTTATTGAGAGAAAAATATTATGATTTTGAGGAGATAAAAATATTTGACAAGGATATTCTATGTCGAAGGTATATGATACAAATTGGCTTTTGCGGGAAACGGGGTAATTTGTTTGTGTGTGTTCAGATTTATATTTGTTTTATTTATTGTATAAATAAGTATGCCTCTAGGGCCCTTGAATTGGGGATGAGATCGCCTGTTGACATGGCTTAACCGTCCTTTGTGGGACACGCAAGCGAAATTCGACCTAATGAGTTAAAGAATGGTTTTAAAGTGATGCGGTTTTTGCATGGTGATTACAATGGACTTAGGACTTTATGGTCCTGATGCACCTTTTCAAGAAAAATAACTAAGAGAGGAATTCGTTACTAGATGCTTGTTTTCAACGATTTTTACTTCCACTTCTCATAATACACAAAAGGATACGAATCTGTATAAAAAGTGTAACTAATGATTTGTTGTTTCGTTTGAATTGCCTTTGAAGTACAAGTGCGCTGGTTCGATTCTAGATCAGTCATGTACCTAACAATGAAACTTTTCTAAGAAAAAGCATGACGACTAAAAAAATCTGATTGTCCGTCTTTTAGATTATAAAAAAATATTGCATACGTATTTTTTCGTTTTTTATCTTAACAATTACGAAGTTATAGACCGTTGAAATTGCGCGTGACGTCACGCCTATGTCAGGACCCCCACTCGTGAACTTAAATATTCATTATCTTTGTTATTTTTCATAGATTTTTAAAAACAAAAAATACGTGTCCAATATTTTGCAACAATCTAAATTACGGACTAAATGGTTTTTTTAACCCTGACGTCATCCCTATTAATGTAATTCATAATTACTTTCAAAGTATATCTTACACATCAATGTCTGAGTAGAGGTAAAGACAAATCATTGTACACTCGAGCAGTCCTGATATTTCAAGAATATATTAAGTAAACATTTAAAAACTTTACTCGTGAATCACTCTATTTATAGTATATTGTATATTATATTACTGTATTTATAGTATATTGTATATTATATTACTGTATATATTTGAATATACTTATACATATAATAAGTCGTCCACTAGATTTTGATTGTATTGAAAAATTATACGCGGGGTAGTTTCATCATCTGCCTAGCCTTTTCCCGCGGTAGTTTATTTGTAATATTTAATGATTTTGTAATTAGAGTAGAATGGAGTGCATAAAAAAGATTGATACAGTATGATGGATCGTTTGGAGCACTGTGGGCGTCTGACACGATAACATCCTGCTAATTAGCTTATTTTTATCATGTGTAAAAATACATAGATTGTTTGTAACGCCATGATATTTTAGGATATTTTACAAACTGAAGGCTGACTAAAGGTTTTCTGTGAGCTCTAAGAAAGTTCAATTACCTACCTATCAAAAATATAAAATAACCTCAAAACCGGAGGATAAAAAATTGAAAAGCTTCATTCACAGCGATATTATATTCGTTGTACAATTTCTACAAAAAGGTCGAAGTTCGATATCGAAATAATGAAGCCAGTTACCACGTTGTCATTTGTGACAGATCGTACGAAGACCCCTCCTTCTATAATATTTTAAATATCAGGTGAACAAAGAAAATATTATAAAGTAAAAGAGAATTTCACAAATAAATAAAGGTCGAAGAAGATATATAAGCCTAGCTCTTTCATTTTTACAGTTAATTCTTAACTATTAATTTAGAGTTGAAAATGATATAATACTTATAGCATTTCAAAGTTTTACACTTACTTATGTGAGGAAGAAATTTTGTCTGTCGCTACTGTACCGATTTAAATGTAATTTGGTAAATAAATAGGGTCTGAGAAAGGCCATAGGCTACTTGTTGTCTGCATGGCGAGAAATAGTTTCCTCAAAACGCGTATTTAAATATGTATGTATTAAGTACAGATTCCACCACATGAACCCACCACAACTTATTAAATTTCTTCAATAGATTCTCAACTTTATCACAATAGTGAAAGGTTAATGTTCGATTGGTAAAATTAAACAGGTTCGAGTAAGTTATCCTGCTGTCGTCAGGACAATAGGAGATGCTGTGATTGTTTTTTATTTTTATTCGGGTTCAAAGAGGACAACGAAGCCGCACAAAAAATAACTACTTTTCCATACAAAAGGAAGTGTTTATTGTAAACAATAACGACATTTACCTCACAAATACATGTACAAACAAATGACAAAACGAATCCTCTCAAAAGATAGATATAATATGATTCATAACCATGCGTCCTAGGTGAGCCATCTGGATACCAATAGAAAGCGAAGCGGCGCGAAAACAAAAAACAGTTAAAAAAACAACATTTTCCTCGAAGTATCACCCTACTAAATAAGAAAGGCATTTTTAAATTCACATTCCTTTTGACACATCTTCACTCAAAGAGGGCTACAACGCGGCTTGAAATTGGTATGTTGATAAAAACATTGGCACCTTGTTTATTCAAATACGAGTTTTTATTTGCATGACTAGGATAGCATGCAAGTTGTTGATTTTTGCTAAATTACACTTCATCTATTGAGTTGTATGTAATTTGTTTCATTAGCTTTGAGCTTGAAGTGGCCAACGTGACGTTGCACTTTTGGCTAACATCTGTCAAGTCGCTTCGTATCGCTTCGCACTCGCTTTCTCCCAAGCAGGACGCGCCCTTTAAAGAATACAATCAACCGCATTCTTTATCGGCGTTGTCAACGCAACGGTTGCCATGGCAACTGGAGAAAATGGAAGGTTTCCATTTCACGAAATTACGGTAAGGGTACAGGTATCTACGAAGGACGATTGATAAGGTCAGAAACTTTAAATGACATGCCTCAAGGTTGAGTGATGGGTAAATAGAGAGACAATTTTGGTACATGATATTTTGTTTTCCAAAAAAATAAACAGATAAAACATTAATGAGTAATAAACAAAACAAGCAGTATACTTAATATTTTTTTACGTATATTTATCATTTTTAAATTTTAATTAATTTAAAAAACAAATTAACCTATTGGATATCATTACCATGGTTGATATCCAATAGTTACTATAAAATGAAATGGGAATTTAATTTTTCGATATCCAAATTGATCACGTTTTTAAATGTAATACATATTACCATATCTTGGTCTTTCTCAAGTGGAAAACAGCTATACCTCTACATATCGTGGAAAATACAATGACATTTTTGTACATGCTTAAGAAAGTAAAAATTTGGAAAATTATACAAAGATAAAATGTAGAATGTCGGTATATTTTAATAGCCTACCCATTATGTGACAGTTTAGAGAAAACAGGTAACTTGTTATTACTTTAAAACAGAAATAGTTGTGCCATTTAAAATATGAATTACTCAGTTAGACGGTTATATTGCGAAATTGTGGAGTTTAATGCTTTTAAATATTATCTTCGTGAAATAGGATTTTCGAGGATACAGTTGGGAAGATTGATCGTTCTGCCATTTTATATTGTTTTATACCGTTTGCGTATCGTTACTCTCGTTTAAAAGTTAAAATGTAATGGCAAAATGGCTGAATATCTATATTCTGATAAAGTGCACCGAAATAAATAATATTCACGTTGTAAAGGTAATAAATTAAAATGGCCATTACGTAAAAAATATCCATTTTAGTACGCGTTTAATAACACAATAGATATATGGTACACCATTATTTTTTAATCTTATAGCAACAGTGACTTAGTGGACAGTCTTAGCGCTAAGAGCGATTTCTGAAAATCTTACATTTTTATTTTATCAAAATGAATATGTAACTTTTAGTTAACCAATTTGTTGCTTTAGGTTTTCGTTATATTGAAACACTAACTTCTGCCAGCGGTTTCATCCACGTCCCGTGGGAACTTCTCGGCGCACCCGGAGAAAAAGTAGCCTATAGCCTTCCTCGATAAATGGGCTATCTAACAGTGAAAGAATTTTTCAAATCCGACCAGTACTTCCTGAGATTAGCGCGTTCAAACAAACAAACAAATTCTTCAGCTTTGTAATCTATACATATATTATAATCTCAAAAAAATAAATATAATTTTACAAACTGCCTGTTAAATAGGAATGAAAAGAATGCTATTTTCAACAAGATATATTTACCTTCACATCCCTTACTGCCATTCTTTCCCACAATCCATCATTTCGTTCCTTTGTAGCCACATTCGCACAAAGCATTCTTTACAATAAAGAATAACTTTTACAACGTAGAATATGTCTAACTCAGTAGATAGACGTCACTATATTTATTTTCCCAGTTCCTTTTAATATAATATGTAAAGAATCCATAAGAAGAGCTCGTGGCTAAGTAAGAGCCACACGGGTATATCGTAATTTTCCAGGGAATGGGAATTATTTTTAACATTTTCCCATTAGCCAATTAAGAGGGAATATTACCTAATTACTTACTCGCCAGATGATATCTCGTCCGAATTATGAAAAAGTTTGCGATAAAATTCTCATTAAAAAAATACTTTAACTTTTATTTAATTTTTCAGAGGACGTTCCTAATTTTTTAATGAAACATTTCAAAATCTGTTCCTCCGAAAAAAAGATCCATGTTCGAATTATTGTTAAAAACATGTTAAAATTAAGTTTTAGAATACTAGTAGTCAACTCATTTCAACCTTATTAACGGTTCGTGATGTAACTTATTTAAAACCGACATTTTATTTATATACAAGAGAAAAAACATACACCATAAACAATGTGGAATATATTATTACTTCAGTGACATCTTTCTCCCAAAAGGATCCCTCCACACAACATTTATTCCCATTTCTTTATCCTAAAATAATTTCGACGACAAAAATATTAGATACAGCGATCCAGAACATCACATTTATAAATATATATGTGTTCTTCCCTTTACTGTCACTGACCAAACTAACGACAATTAATTCCCATGTCAGCCATTTTTCCAGTAAATGGGAATTACTTTTTCTAAGGAAATAATCTGAGAGTAACACGTTTGTGACTATTCGATTGAGCTGTGAAATTGTATTTGGTATTATCATTCGATATATCACTGACTACATATATTTATCGAAACACTGGGGTAAGATTTTCGGATGAATTTGAATTCTACTAACATTTTTTTAGCCTTTTCATCGTCCCACTGCTGGTCACAGGTTTCCTCTCACATCGAGAAGGATTGAGCGTTAATCTACTAACATTATAATGCAAAGGAGTACCTGAGATTAGCACGTTCAATTAGCTTTATAATATTAATACCGATGTAAGCTTACTACATTATATCCTTCGTGAAAAAATACGCCTTATATTTTACATTAAAAAATCGACTAAAATAAACATAACATTAATATAAAATTAATGTAAAGCCTACTGAAAATAATTGTAGCGTCTGCTCCAGTACCACGGTACATTAATTCGTGTCACACGTCGGTGTATATTTTAATAGCGAGCAGTAAATTAATCTAGTCTAGGTATTACGTCACTTTGTATCTAGGTAATGTCAGAATTAGGTCTTGTATCTTTAAAGTTAGGTAAAGATAACCTTTGTTCTTTAATGTTATACATTTATCAACCTTTTTTTATCAACTCACCTGATATAGGCCTCATCTCATACAGAGAATGTATGAGCATTGATTACCACCCTTGCTAAAGATTGGCAATTTCTGACTTACAAAATTCTAGGTTTCATCAAGATTTCTTCATTTAGAAAAAACCAGCCCAGAGCGAGCTGGACTCGCGCATGTCGCGCAACTAGCCAAAATACAAACATTTTTCGGACAGCAAAAAATAACTTTGTTTTTCATACAAATGTATGAATAACAAAAGTTATAATTTGCGGTTTCACAGTTTATTGTGAATTTTAGTATTAATGTTGTTATAGCGGCAACGGAAATACCTACATCAAATTTCTTTCTAGCTATTACGGTTAATGAGATACAGTGTGGAGGCAGACAGACAGACAGACAACGAAGTCTTAGTAATAGACTCCCGTTTTACCCTTTGGGTACTGAACTCCCTAAAAGAGGTTCATTGGTACAGCTTGACACCCGGGATCGAACCCGCACACTTGTGTCTACTTGAAAGGCTGGTGCTTTAACGACTGGTTCCTTGGGAAACTTCTTCCCGCACCTGGACAAAGTGGGTACAGCCTTGTCACTCGGATAGTCTAGCTTCCAACAGTGAAATAATTTTTCAAATCGGCTCAGTAGTTTCGAGTAGGGAAGAAGAAAACATGTTGCGCCGACTCCAAATAAATTGGGATAAGGGCAGGATGATAATCCCGTCGGGGCTGTGGGTCGCGTCGGGGCTGAGGGTTGTTCGAAAGAGTTAGGAGCCCTTTGTGTGCCAGGGCCGNTAGCTTCCAACAGTGAAATAATTTTTCAAATCGGCTCAGTAGTTTCGAGTAGGGAAGAAGAAAACATGTTGCGCCGACTCCAAATAAATTGGGATAAGGGCAGGATGATAATCCCGTCGGGGCTGTGGGTCGCGTCGGGGCTGAGGGTTGTTCGAAAGAGTTAGGAGCCCTTTGTGTGCCAGGGCCGCGGCACACAAAGGGCTCCTGAAGGAACACGGTGGGTTTTAGTCAGTAAAAGTCTGACACTCCCTTCCGCTGTCACCCACAGCGATATAAAAAAAGTCATACTGATGATTTCCCAACGATATAAAAAAAAGGGCAGGATGATGATATGAGTTCAGTAGTTTCGAAGCTTTTAGTGTACAAAGGAACAAACAAGAAACAAATCGTCTCTATCATTCTACTATCTAGATTAGAAGATACGGTAATATGATGATGATGATGGCGTCCTAGCCTATTGCCGGCCACGGCGGCTGTTCTCATATCAGGAGATCAACTAGCTGTGCAGGACATATTATAGTGCACAAGCATTTGCGCAGACACAGGTGCACTCCCTATTCCCTCACTCTCATAGCGTGATGGGACGGCAATCCGACACGACCGGCGAGAGATCAGGCGCAGGACCGACATTAACGTGCTCTCCGATGCACGGGTGGCATAGGCTAGGACGCCATCATCATCATTCAATTACGTATCTTTAATCTGATAGTAGAATGATAGAGACGATTTGTTTCTTGTTTGTTCTTGTACACTAAAAGCTTCGAAACTACTGAACTCATATCATCATCCTGCCCTTTTTTTTATATCGTTGGGAAATCATCAGTATGACTTTTTTATATCGCTGTGGGGTGACAGCGGAAGGGAGTGTCAGACTTTTACTGACTAAACCACCGTGTTCCTTCAGGAGCCCTTTGTGTGCCGCGGCCCTGGCACAACAAAGGCTCCTAACTCTTTCGAACAACCCTCAGCCCCGACGCGACCCACACCGCCGACGGATTTCATCCTGCCTATCCAATTATTTGGAGTCGGCGCAACATGTTTCTTCTTCCCTACTCGAAACTACTGAGCGATTTGAAAAATTATTTCACTGTTGGAAGCTAGACTATCCGAGTGACAAGGCTGTACCCACTTTGTCCAGGTGCGGGAAGAGTTCCCAAGGAACCAGTCGTTAAAGCACCAGCCTTCAAGTAGACACAAGTGTGCGGTTCGATCCCGGTGTCAAGCTTACCAATGAACCTCTTTTAGGGAGTTCAGTACCCAAAGGGTAAAACGGGAGTCTATTACTAAGACTTCGTTGTCTGTCTGTCTGTCTGCCTCACACTGTATCTCATTAACCGTAATAGCTAGAAAGAAATTTGATGTAGGTATTTCCGTTGCCGCTATAACAACATTAATACTAAAATTCACAATAAACTGTGAAACGCAATTATAACTTTTGTTATTCAACATTGTATGAAAAACAAAGTTATTTTTTTGCTGTCGAAAAATGTTTGTATTTGGCTAGTTGCGCGACATGCGCGAGTCCAGCTCGCTCTGGGCTGGTTTTTCTAATGAAGAAATCTTGATGAAACCTAGAATTTTGTAAGTCAGAAATTGCCAATCTTTAGCAAGGTGGTAATCAATGCTCATACATTCTCTGTATGAGATGGGCCTATATCAGGTGAGTGTAAAAAAGGTTGATAAATGTATAACATTAAAGAACAAGGTTATCTTTACCTAACTTTAAAGATACAAGACCTAATTCTGAATTACCTAGATACAAAGTGACGTAATACCTAACTAGATTATTTACTGCTGCTATTAAAATATACACCGACGTGTGAACGAATTAATGTACCGTGGTACTGGAGCAGACGCTACATTATTTATCAGTAGGCTTACTATTAATTTTATATAATGTTATGTTTTTTTAGTGATTTTTTAATGTAAAATATAAGGCGTATTTTTTCACGAAGGATATAATGTAGTAAGCTTACATCGTATTAATATATAAAGCTAATTGAACGTGCTAATCTCAGGTACTCCTTTGCATTATAATGTTAGTAGATTAACGCTCAATCCTTCTCGATGTGAGAGGAACCTGTGACCAGCAGTGGGACGATGAAAAGGCTAAAAAAATGTTAGTAGAATTCAAATTCATCCGAAAATCTTACCCAGTGTTTCGATAAATATATGTAGTCAGTGATATATCGAATGATAATACCAAATACAATTCACAGCTCAATCGAATAGTCACAAACGTGTTACTCTCAGATTATTCCTTAAGAAAAGTAATTCCCATTTACTGGAAAAATGGCTGACATGGGAATTATTGTCGTTAGTTTGGTCAGTGACAGTAAAGGGAGAACACATATATATTTATAAATGGTGATGTTCTGGATGCTGTATCTAATATTTTTGTCGTCGAAATTATTTAGATAAAAAATGGGAATAAATGTTTGTGCGAGGGATCCTTTGGGAAGAAAAAGAAGTGTACTGAGTAATAATATATTCCACATTGTTATGGTGTATGTTTTTTCTCTTGTATATAAATAAAATGTCGGTTTAAATAAGTTACATCACGAACCGTTAATAAGTTGAAATGAGTTGACTACTAGTATTCTAAACTTAATTTTAACATGTTTTTAACATAATTCGAACATGGATCTTTTTTTTCGGAGAACAGATTTTAAATGTTTCATTAAAAAATTAGGAACGGTCCTCTGAAAAAATTAAATAAAAGTTAAAGTATTTTTTTAATGAGAATTTTATCGCAAACTTTTTCATAATCGGACGAGATATCATCTGGCGAGTAGTAATTAGTAATATTCCCTCTAATTGGCTAATGGGAAAATGTTAAAAATAATTCCCATTCCCTGGAAAATTACGATATACCCGTGTGGCTCTTACTTAGCCACGAGCTCTTCTTATGGATTCTTTACATATTATATTAAAAGGAACTGGGAAAATAAATATAGTGACGCTTATCTACTGAGTTAGACATATTCTACGTTGTAAAAGTTATTCTTTATTGTAAAGAATGCTTTGTGCGAATGTGGCTACAAAGGAACGAAATATGGATTGTGGGAAAGAATGCAGTAAGGATGTGAAGGTAAATATATCTGTTGAAAATAGCATTCTTTTCATTCCTATTTAACAGGCAGTTTGTAAAATTATTTTATTTTTGAATTATAATATATGTATAGATTACAAAGCTGAAGAATTTGTTTGTTTGTTTGAACGCGCTAATCTCAAGAAGTACTGGTCGGATTTGAAAAATTCTTTCACTGTTAGATAGCCCATTTATCGAGGAAGATAAGGCTACTTTTCTCCGGGTGCGCCGAGAAGTTCCCACGGGACGTGGTGAACCGCTGGCAGAGTTAGTGTTTCAATATAACAACCGAAAAGCAACACAATTGGTTACTAAAGTTACATATTCATTTTGATAAAATAAAAATGTAAGATTTTCAGAAATCGCTCTTACGCCTAAGACTGTCCACTAAGTCACTGTTGCTATAAGATTAAAAAATAATGGTGTACCATATTCTATTGTGTTTATAAACGCGTACTAAAAGGATATTTTTTACGTAATGGCCATTTTAATTTATTCTTTACAACGTGAATATTATTTATTTCGGTGCACTTTATCAGAATATAGTATTAGCCATTTTGCCATTACATTTTAACTTTTAAACGAGAGTAACGATACCGCAAACGGTATAAACAATATAAAGATGCAGAACGATCAATCTTCCAACTGTATCCTCGAAAATCCTATTTCACGAAGATAATATTTAAAAAGCATTAAACTCCACAATTTCGCAATATAACCGTCTAACTGAGTAATTCATATTTTAATGGCACAACTATTTCTGTTTTAAAGTAATAACAGTTACCTGTTTTCTGTGG
>NWSH02000571.1:3552576-3585992 GCA_002382865.2 Heliothis virescens
TTATCGGCCACGGCGGCTGTTCTCATATAAAGAGATCAGCCAGCTGCGCAGGACATATTGTAGTGCACAAGCATTTGCGCAGACACAGGTGCACTCCCTACTCCCTCACTCTCATAACCCGATGGGACGGCAATCCGACACGACCGGCGAGAGATCAGGCGCAGGACCGACATTAACGTGCTCTCCGATGCACGGGTGAATCAATCACCGACTTCCAACTCCGGGCTGCTTTGTGAAAGTTTCTAAATCCCACGAAGCGATTTCGGCCCGTCCCGGGAATCGAACCCGAGACCTCGTGCACAGCAGTCGGCTATGCGACCACTAGACCAACGAGGCAGTCAAACGGTAATATAGTATGTATAGAAGTGTAAAATTGTGATACGCGAGACATTTCCCCATGTTTGCCTTTCCTCTCGTTTGTGCTCATCAATCAAACATCTATTCACATGCAAACATCGGATCGAGGATTACCAAGAATTCAATATGCTTGGTGACAGTCCATGCTTCAAGTATGCATGGAGATATAGAGCGGTAATACTTGTATTTTTATTGCTGTTTTTACTGGCACTCGATTGTTGAAAGAACTACGTTGGGTTGTTTTTTTGGGAGTTTAAGCCATCTTTGTTAATGTGTTTCGTAGATTAATTTTAAAAGTATATAAAGATACTACAATATTACAAATAAAGTTTGATTCTTTTACAAGATAACAATTAGACAAACTTACGGCCAGTAACACAGGTTCCAGGTAGTAAGTAAGTCAGAATTAAAAACATTTCTATGGCACTATCTGTCATATAACCATCAGGAACTTTATCTGGAACCTGTACAACTGACACTTGCTCTCCTTTCTAGTATTAACAGTGGAAGAGTTTGTTTCTTACCGCTAGGCATATCGATAAAAAACCGGCCAAGTGCGAGTTGGACTCGCGCACGAAGGGTTCCGTACCATTATCTATGAAAAAAGTACAATAGGAATGGTCAAGTGTGTGTTACTTCAGTTGCACATTCTTTCTAATAGATGGCGCTACTAGTATACGATTTTGCAATTAATTAATATAAATCAACAGCCTTAATAGTTTTTTTTTTAATTTTTTTTAGTATTTGTTGTTATAGCGGCAACGGATTTATGAAAATTTCAGCATTCTAGCTATCACGGTTAATGAGATACAGCCTGGAGACAGACAGACAGACAACGAAGTCTTAGTAATAGGGTCCCGTTTAACCCTTTGGGTACGGAACCCTAAAAATGGTAACGTAGGCTACTTTTTCTACCCTCTTCCTCTATATAATTTCCTCGAGACGCCACCAAAATCTAGTTCAATATTTTTTTCTAATCTTTAGGGCTGGCTTGTTCTTTGGTCAAAGAATAAGCATTGCCATACAACGTGGCAATGCAGCCAGTCTTCTGGGCACGTTACCGGATGACAGCGATGCGGAGGAATACTTTGACGCGTAATGTACATATTTGTAATATATTGTTTATTTTTTGTTAGTTATCTATTTATATTTAGCAAGTAGTTTTAATTTATAAATTGTAAATATGTTATTGTTCACAAATAAATCCTTTGGAAATAAGTAATATCTTTATGGCAAAATCAATTATATTTAGCACTATCTTGCAAAATTGGGTCTTAACATGGTCTTAACTTACCAAAGATCCTACCAGTTATCATTTTGCCAAAATTTATTGATGCACCACGAAGTACGAAAACATGAAGGCATGTTCCTATCTGTCCCTCGTTTCATTTGACCCTAACTAATAATTCATATACTTAGAGCGACTCCATACCTATTACTTGCATCTGTGATGCCAATGGGTCCCGCATGAAATGGGTCCCGCGTGAAATGGGAAGGACCCTTTTTATGAAATAAGGTCCTTAAATTAGGGTTTAGTGAAGTATATTGCGGAGATGAACTCCTGGATGTGAGGAGATGTCTAATAATTTTTATGTTGATCATTTTTAGTGACCTATTTAATTTTAATCTATTTAATTTTAGGCCATCCCTTTTAGTGTCCCACTGCTGGGCACAAGCCACCTCTCACTCAGAAAAGTGACCACCTTCAACGTAGTCTTTGTAATAGGGTCCCGTTTTACCTTTTGGGTACGGAACCCTAAAAAGATGCATAGGTACTTGCCTGATCTGGAATCGGAATTGCATAACAAGCTGGTGCTCTAACCACGACTTCTGATAGTATGGATCATTAATAATAATAAAGTTTATGTTTGTATGTGTGTCTTTTTCACAAAACCACAACGCAACGTTCAAAAAGCATCACGGAAATTTTTCGGTTCCAATTTGACCTAGTTGTGGGAAATCACTTAGTTTGTGTAGTTTTTAGGGTTCCATACCCAAAGGGTAAAAAGGAACCCTATTACTAAGACTTCGTTGTCTGTCTGTCTGTCTGTCGGTCTCCAGGCTGTATCTCATTAACCGTGATAGCTAGAAAGCTGAAATTTTCACAAATGATGTATATCTGTTGCCGGTATAACAACAAATACTAAAAATAAAAAATTAAATATTAAGGCTGTTGGTTTATATTAATTAATTGCAAAATTGTATACTAGTAGCGCCATCTATTAGAAATAATGTGCAACTGAAGTAACTCACACTTGACCATTCCTATTGTACTTTTTTCATAGATAATGGTACGGAACCCTTCGTGCGCGAGTCCAACTCGCACTTGGCCGGTTTTTATCTATTCGAGTAGTTAAAAGCTACGGTTATCTAGTTAGTTGTAGATAACTCTTCTGTACAATGCCGATGATATTGATGAAGGTAAGTAACCGTAAAACTGGATTAATGCTAGTTTCGTGGATAACGCCTAAATTATTATGATTCTTCGAGGTGTTGTTATTTTTTTTTTTTTTACTAGCCTTTTTTATCGTCCCACTGCTGGGCACAGGCCTCCTCTCACACGGAGAAGGATTGAGGTGTTGTTATAGAAAAAAAATATAGATTAATTAATAATATAGATCCATTTTTTTTTTAGATTTGATTGTATTTTTTTTTACAGAGTTGGCGAAAATCCCAAATACATAGCATGCAGTGACGGTAAATGACAGGAAAATACTTTTACTTTCCTTAAATCTTTTTCGTATGGGAACTACTTCGAAAACCCAGATAAAAAGTAGCCCGTACCCTTCTAGAATAAGTGGGTGGGCTATCTAATACTAAAAAAAAACTAAAAGAAACACATTCTTATTTTTTGTAACATTTGTATAGATCTAGCAGTATTTACTTATCCTATAACTTACATAACTATTTTTTTTTTTTTATCCTTTTTATCGTCCCACTGCTGGGCACAGGCCTCCTCTCACACGGAGAAGGATTGAGCATTAATCACCACGCTTGCTCAATGCGGGTTGGTGATTTCAGACTTTATAGTCCAGGTGTCCTCAGGATATGACATCTTGAGGATCATATATAACTATAACAAAGAAAAATAACTTAAAAAAAAAGAACAAAAAAACAACCTACTCTAAAACACAAACTGTCATCAAGTTTCTAGTTCACCAAGCATTAATGAAAACCGTCATGTTTCTCTGAATAATTGAAAGTACTAGGCGAACATGAAACAAAGGAGTCACGAACATGCTCTGTGCTTGACAACAACGTATAAATAAAGAAAGAATACCTTTTGCTTGAGAAAGGAGTAACGTTAAGTAGATGCTGGCTTGTTTAAGACGTATGTGGAGTTTAAAAAACGTTTTATTTTATAGGATAGCTGTTTATTGCGGTTCCTGGGAACTATTTTCCGGACAAAACTGATCACAGGGTACTGTAGCTTCCCAATAGTAAAATATTTTTTCAAATCATAAAATATTTCCTATATACATATTATACTAGCTTCTGCCAGCGGCTTCGCCCGCTTCCCGGGGGAACTATTTCCCATACCCGGATAAAAAATAGCCTATGTTGTTCCTCAGGGTCTATTCTATCTCTGTACCAAATTTCATCAAAATCAGCTCACTGGTTTAGGCGTGTAAGACAGACAGAATTACTTTCGCATTCATAATATTAGTAGGGATTAGTATGATGACAGTTATAAACAACACAAAAAAGAATATTTAAGAAGGATGGAAATATCGCGTATATCATTATTATGTTGTTTTGTAGGTATTCAAATGTAGCGTTCATCCGAAAAAAATATTTATTCGGCTTTTAAAACAATAAAGTGGGGCTTAAACTTTCAAGTATGAACGAAAAGCCTTTACTTAACCGTCGATAAAAACTTAAAAAAGGTTGCTCTCATAAATCTTTTGGAATAAAAGCCTTTGCAAATATTTATAAAACACATTAAAATATCGAGATTGAGTGAAAACTTTTTAATAGGTAATATCGACTTCGATGTACTTTATGGTTAAGCTGTTAAGTTCGTAAATTAATTCGAGCAGCCATCTTGTTTTCTTCGAATCTCGTAGATTATGTGGATTATAAAGTACTGGAGCTTTTTCGTAAATATCTAAATCTAAATATATAAAACTCAAAGGTGACTGACTGACTGACATAGTGATCTATCAACGCACAGCCCAAACCACTGTAATTTGTAGGGTTATAACGTCGGATTTTCCGAAATTCCCATGGTAACGGAAAAACTGGATTTTGAGCTTCTGCCAGCGGTTTCACCCACGTCCCGTGGGAACTACTGCGCGCACCCGGATCAAAAGTAGCCTATAGCCTTCCTCGATAAATGGGCTATCTAACACTGAAATAATTTTTCAAATCGGACCGGTAGTACCTGACATTAGCGCGTTCAAACAAACTTTTCAGCTTTATAATATAAAGTATAGATTTGTAACAGTGTGGTAGTTGTCAATTGTTTTTTGTCGCTCATATACGCGACGCCAAAATAGATCGAGCGTTTCCGTGCTAAAAATCGGGTGGTGTGTAAGCGCTCTTACCCAAATATAAACTTGGAAATAAAAGGAACATATTTTACTTTGAAACGCGAAGTCATTATGTTGAGTAGGTATTTAGTCTGCCTTTGTGTTAAACTTCTTTTGACGGTTTTATACACATTTTTCACTTGGCATCGCTTATGTGAATCTATGGTATCAGATTTAAGGATAATGTAGCAGAGAAAATATTACTACACAAGCTTCTGCCAGCGGTTTCACCCGCTTCCCGTGGGAACTACTCAGCGCACCTGGATAAAAAGTAACCTATAGCCTTCCTCGATAAATGGGCTATCAAACACTGAAAGAATTTTTCAAATCGGACCAGCAGTTTCTGAGATTAGCACGTTCAAACAAACAAACTCTTCAGCTTTTTATGCAGGTGCACGCAGTAGTTTCCACGGGAAAGCGGGTGAAACCACTGGCGGAAGCTAGTTCTGATATAACAGCCAAGTACCATCAAAATCCTTTACATTAGTAGGATAGGAAAGTAGTATTAGTAACTAGCCGTTTTCCCGCGGTTTCACTCGCATCCCGTGGGAATTACTGCCCGTACTCGGATAAAATATAGCCTACGTTACTCGTGAATAATGTAGCTTTCGAATGGTGAAAGAATTTTTCAAATCGGACCAGTAGTTTCTGAGATTAGCACGTTCAAACAAACAAACTCTTCAGCTTTATAATACTAGTATAGATAAGTAGTGTCAACTACGTAAATGAATGAAAGTTTATCTACAGTTTGTTCAGGTGTCAGCCACGAGCTTTTCAGGGTACCATAAACTTCTTTATGGGTTTATCTTAAAATCCACGTTCCAAACAAAACAGGTTTTTTCATTTCCAACTTTATTCCTACTAGAGCAAAGTTTTTAATGCAAAAACTTAGTTTACAACGGATTCTCTCTTGCAGTTTTACATTTTCAACCTTAACTGAATGATAATAGAGCTTAAATTAGAATAAAGCATTGTACTAAGAAGAAAAAACATCCAGTTCATAATCTTTCCCCACATAAGCATTTAATACTCTTTTATAAACAAACTACTCGATAAATCTTGTGTTCCTAATTCAATATTCGGTAGTTTTTTTTCTAATTCCGATTCCCATTTTACGATCTGCCCGACAGACGAATAGTAAATATTTTATTTAGAATTCTTTTGGGAAACCACATAAATTATGTTAACTGGTATTACACGTACAGTAACTGTGGATTTTTTCCAGTTAGCGGCTTCAGATGTACATTTTGGGTGCGATGGGAATTTGTTTTTTACGTTTTTTTTAGATTCCCATTTGGTTTGGAATGGTAAATGATTCGTGTATTGGGAATGCCATAAAAATTTAAGATTTTGCTGAGTAATTTTGCGCAATCTGGTTTTGATTTTTTTATATCCTTGTTTGCTTTTAACTTGCTTCTTACTATTGGTTACAGAAAAAAATATATAAATAAGTACTCACTAGTTAGCGGTTAACAGTTTTCACGTCAGTTCCTGCAACAAACAGTACATCATTTAATGATTATAATTAAAGCTGCTGTTGAGCTCTTTGTGAAACTAGGAGGAGCTAGTTCGCGGAATTGCTATCAGAGAACCAATTTCGAGAAGCAAGCAACGTTGTTTTGGCTCCACTTTGGAGGGTGGTAGGTGAAATTACAAACACAAGACATATAATAGGGCCTTACTAGAAAATTAAAACACGTAGAATTTTCTAAAACACGTGATGAACGCGTGTTTTAATTTTTTGTAGTAAGACCCATAGTGAAATTTATTTATTAACTGTTTTAAACCATTAATCTACAATTACAATAAGAGTTCAATGTTCATGGATAAACTTTGATTATCAGCTTTTTGGTAACTCGATGTACCTTAGTAAGGTAGGTAGTCTTCCTGGCCTCTACCAACTTTTTTTCTTGTGTCACATAATTGAAAAGGTTTGTAAAACGCACTAAATGTTTTAATTAATGTGTAGTGGATTCTTTAAGAGACAAAAAAAAGAATTGCTTTTATTATACGTAGAGTTAAAATTGGTTTGTATTTTCATTGCCACATAAAAAAAGAAGTGTTTTTTAGATTCCACAAACTGATGTGTTGCTTGGGAGTTTGTTCCACCATTTCTTCTTCCCAGCAAAAACACATAGGAAGTGGTGAAGGGCGGGCGTTTTGGGGGCTGTCTTATGTAAACATTGACCTTCAAAAAGTGCTGATTTTTAGCCTACTTTGAATAAATGACTTTTTATCTTTTATCGATGTATGTGTTGTAGCCTTTGTTTTCTGTGAATAGAGAATCGTTAACATAGGTAGTAAGTTTCCATGTCACAAGGTAATTTTCCCATTTACCCTCTTTTTTATAACGCGTAAATACAGCGATATGTTTCTATTGAAGCGATATTTCCCTCTAGACGCTAATAAAAAGCTGAGCTTCTTTTGTTAAGAACTAATAACTGTTCCCATATTTCCCATAGAGTACGCTGAAATTTCCTATTATGAGCGTACCCAATGGGAAATAAAAATATATTCCTATTAGGCTTCTTTATACGTTTTGTGAAGGGTTTGAGGATTAATGACAGTCTTACTGTCTGGTCTATTTCGATTAAACTATGCTTGTTATGGTTTAAAAATAAATTACCTTCCTTTGTACGTCAAATATTTCGATTAATGGCCGTTCCCTATATTCTATACTAGTTTCTGCCAGCGGTTTCACCCGCGTCCCGTGGGAACTACTCGGCGCACTCGGATAAAAAGTGGCCTATAGCCTTCCTTGATAAATGGACTTTCTAACAACTACAAGAATTTTTCAAATCGGACCAGTAGTTCCTGAGATTAGCGCGTTCAAACAAACAATCTCTTTAACTTTATAATACATATTAGTATAGACATCTGTTGATTTGCTTACAAGAGATAGGAATTTGACATAACTTGTATGGAACTAATGTAAAAATGTTATCTCTAGTAGGCAAAACCAGAGATAGACATATTATTGAATTCTACAGTATATGCTCTTCGGTGGTCTATTAGTCATATGGCGGGACTGCTATGCACGGATTCTCTGGTTCGATTCAAGCAACTTTTAAAAAGTCCGGAGTTTGTTAATTGGTGATTGATACACCCGTGCATCGGAGAGCATGTTAATGTCGGTCCTGAATCTGACCTCACGATGTTGTTCATCTATCAGTTTATGTGAGTGAAGGAATAGGGAGTGCAGTTCCACCGTGGACGAAGATTGGCTGGGACGCCATTATTTTTCTGCGTGACGTCATCTCACAAATTGCATTATTTTTATGACAACCATATTGTATTTCACACTACACGTTGTCCTATAAAATGCGAAAAGTCGTAATTTGACCCAAAAAGAACTATTCACCTAAATAAAGATATTTTTCTTAACACAAAAATTAAACTACTTTGTATTCTAAAGCTGATTCCATCTATTTTTCAGGCCCAAGAAAATTTATGTGTCTCAGTTTCTATTAACGCCGAGTGCCTTGAATTTTTATAAACCTATCTTATTTTAGTAGGATTTTTATTTCAGCAATCAGGGCACTTTTGGGGCTACTAAAAAGTAAACGGTACACTAGACTGCTGAAAATTAGGAGCAATTTTGATACCTGAATGTTTTTTATGAGATTGTTTGAAAAATAGATTCTATATTATGTACATCAATTGAAATAACAAAAGAAACTAAAATATTTCAAAGTTTAGGTGAAACAATCGCGGTCTTGTCGCTAAAAATGGTCCCTTACAGACAACCTTTGGATGGATTGAGACGAAATAAAATAACCATACAGTAGTCCATGGTATACTGTATTGCCATCTATTGAAAGAGTTACCATGAACTCGGTGCTCAAAATGCTCCAAAAAGAACAGAGATGGGTTATTAGTCAGTAAAAGTATGCCAACCCGCTGCACTATTTCATAGTTCCCATCTTAAAAAAAGGGTTTTCCCAGTATGGAGTTTCCATATTTCTTCAAATAGTGTAATATGCTCACTAGCACTTTTCTGCTCCAAAAACGTACATACTAAAAGGCCCATATGCCATGATAAGTTTACCTAAGGGTCTATGAAGCATTCCAAAAATGTAATTTACCTGTTCTCGCACAAGAGGATAGGATCCAGGTTTTAGGGTCCGCTAAAATATTTATTGAATTACAGGGACAGAAACTTTGAAGGACTTCCAAAATAGATTTTGTATTTTTTTTGGGTTCCGTAGCCAAAGGGTAGGGACGAGCTCCGTTAATACGCCGGAATATTTCGTTCAATTGCCCGTATGTCAGTGGCATTCATTTTCCTAAGAAATGCCTAGGGTTGCAGAGTTATTGTTTGCAAGAATGTGGGTGGGGTAATTGTCAGTAATAGTCTAATAATGTTTTTTTTCACACTTACAGCTGGAGGGGTCATTTGATGATGTCCCACTTACCAAAAACAAGGTCAAAAACTTACAATAAGGAATAACATTCAAAAGGGTAGATAATATTATTGATGAAAAAAGCGTTGGTCTTTGTCGTTCCTCTAAAAGTCTCTTAAAAGAGTACAAAATGTTTTCTGTCCGACTCACACTTGGCCGTTCTGTTTCCGTCAGCAACTCCAAGATATTGATGTCCCTACGCAATCCTAACATAAAAGGTAACGGCTGAACGTGATGTGAATCTTTTATAATATAATACCCGGCTAGTGTTTGTTATCTTTGCAAGAATAAAGATAAAAGATAGGCAAAGATACACATTGTCTTCTTGTTTGCCATATAAAAATTACGGTCAATTTCAGCAATTTCGTAAAAGTACCGGTTAAAGTTAATGTCGTTCCAGTGATGTTGCAATTATGAATTAACTAGCAATTTGCCCTGGATGCGCCTGAAGTATGTGTAAGTACTTAAACCTTCGACGAATTTTCTGTTTATCGCGAATAAAAAAACGCGGTGGAAGACTTTGTTTTATAATTATTATGTAGCATAATTACTTAAATATTTCACCAATTAGCTTTCAAAGATGCGTAATTCCAAAATCTAAACAACTATTGTGAAATTCGTGATAGTAAAATTTCAATCTAATATTTTGTCCAAACCAAGAATGGACTCAGTACCACGTGGCATCTGCCTAGCCTTTTCCCAATTACGTTGGGGTCGGCTTCCAGTCTAACGGGATGCAGCTGAGAACCAGTGTTTTACATGGAGTGACTGCCTGTCTGACCTCTACAACCCAGTTACCCGGGCCAACCTTGGCACACCTTGGTAAGACTGGTTGTCAGACTTTCTGGCTTCATTCTCGTAACGACTGCCAAACATGTTCAAATGACAACTGACTCGGGACCACGTGTATCATTATAGTATCGCTTACGAAGATCAGGATCAGTCAACCAAAAAATCTCGCAGCAACATAAAGTTTACTTCCATTTGAATTAAGTATTTCATGGAACATTAAAAAACCATAAAAAACGTGAGACGATGTAAATTCAGAAATAAATTCGTGCGTAAACTTTATGAATAATTTATTCTCTCGCCTCCTTCGAAAAGTACTACTCAAGTACTTA
The DNA here is from genome assembly GCA_002382865.2 of Heliothis virescens. NCBI lineage: Eukaryota > Metazoa > Arthropoda > Insecta > Lepidoptera > Noctuidae > Heliothis > Heliothis virescens. The sequence goes on from NWSH02000571.1 coordinate 3,562,990, forward strand.
CATTTTTCATATCTTCATTCTTTAGTTACCTACCTACAAAATATCTATTATGTTCAATCTGTAAAACTTGGTGTTTCAAGCGTAAATAATTAATTTATCCTCGGTTTATTACTCTCTTGAATAATAAATATCAACTTTCTCTATTTTATAAAACTTCGTGGAAGTTAGGATGAAAAATTGCATCTTATTCAGAGAGACTGGCTGAGTATTGAAAGCAGATTTTTTTAATCAAAACCAAATACTGGACGTTCCTTACATCAAAAATAAATTTAATTTTTGATGTAAGGAACGTCCAGAATTATGTAGAACACGTTTTGAATTGAGAACATTCTAATTAAAACTAAGCTCCTGAAAATAGTGTTCTTAAAAACAGAATGGATAAACGTTTTCGTACATGAATATTAATATTCTGTTGCATGATTTATACGGGATTATTAATTTTACCTGTTAAATAAATCTTTGGTGTTGCCAGCCTAATTAATCTGTCATTTCAATGTGCACAGTCCCACTGTGGCAGTACAATATGACGGCAATTGTAATCCCTAGATAGAATTTATTATACGATAACAGATCACTGCAGTTCATTTGAGGAAAAATAAATATTTTATATGCTGGTATTTGTTGCGGGATTCATAATTATGGCTGAAATATTGTGTGTCCTGTTTGGATTTCGAGTTTCCTGATTTGGGTTAAAATTAATGAGATCCAAATGTAATATTATCATTCCACAAAAAGGAAAACATTGAAAATGAAGAATTATTCATGTTCCCTTTGCCCCATATAGCCATTTTATTTGAAACTTTTCAAAAAAGGTTTGTCAATTTAATACCAGATTAATTCATTTGAAAATTTTTAAACTTGTCGACTAACGTATAACATGTCAATCAAAAGTCAAATCATTTATTGAAATTAGGCTAATAAATTAGCACTTTTTCACGTCAAATTACATTGGACAGCACCCCCAAAAGCGCCCCCCTTTCACCGTTTCCTAGTGTTATGGCTGGAAAGAAGAAACGGTGATGAACAAATGGGCCAAAGTATTATAACAACAGATACTGTATTTCCTTATACAAAACCCAAGATTCTTGCAATCTTTTTAAGTACTCTTTCACAGAACACACACCTTAATGTCGGCTATAAAAAAAATACAGCTGCGTCACCATCTCGTCGAGATGATAAAACTCCGAGCATTTTGTTAAACTGTTCAGAATTTTAGATGAGCACAAACGATTTGTACGCAAGTTAGTTTGGTTGTTGGAACATTGAATCAACTTGAAGCGCCATGTGTAAAAATCTGTATGGGAAAAAGTTGGCACATTTACGCTAAGAGAGAACGATAGTGATAGCATATTGTTACCCACGCCTCATCATCTGCCTATAGACTTTTCCTAACTATGTTGGATTCCGGACTAAAGAGCAGCAGCTTAATACCAGTGTTTTACATAAAGATGTCATACTTTCCGGCTTCTTTCCAATTGACACCCCGGACCCACCAATTTAAGATGGTCAGCCATCCTCGGAACAACCGCGCCTGTCGTTGCTAAACCTTACGAGTAATCGTCACGTGCGGTTGACACTTAGCCACAAACTTCTCCTTTACGTTTGCTTACGACTAAATCGTCAAACACAAGCTTTATATGAAACACACACAGAGATATGAGCGATGCTTTTGTACATGCCTTTAGCAGAGGGTCGGGTACGGCAATGGCATCTCCAATTGGTTCAGTTATCAAAGTTTGGCTCGATGTGAACCGAATCTCGCTAAGTGATGAAGTTTGAGAAGCTGATAAAATATACAACGTTAGTGTATTGGACACGATTGACGATGTCGTTTTGTTTTTGTTGTTGCTAGGTTATAATCGTTATAATGGTATGTTATGTTGCTTGCGTATCATGGAAACTACACCGCGCAAATGGTTAAAAATTAACCTGTGTCCGTTTTCAGGCTTTAATTTATCTTTCAGGTTCAGCAGTTAATCATTTCTGATAATATTAATTCCTGTAAATATTAATACGATGAAATAATTTGTAGTAGCAACAAATAAGTTTATGACAAACTTTTTCTTATTATTAAAATAATACCACTTACAACTCCAGATTGTTGTGAAACTTAATTTATTTTTTAATAGATTATCCTTTTTACAACTGTTAACATAAGAACAAACAAAATTCCTCACATAAAAACAAAAACATTACTAAAGCCTTTTTGTTATTCCGCATTCAACTTTCAAAATAATTTGAGGCCGAAAATGGACCAATCAGAACACGCGCACCGTGAAATGAGAGTGCGAACAGGTAAAACGATAATTGGGAACAGAAATTGCTATTACGAACGGAATTTCCTAACTGGTGTTTGCACATTCCCAGTTCTATAATTTCACAAATGGAGCTTCCACAAAAAAAAACTTTGGCTTTCACAAATCGTATTAACTGTGACTCCTATGCCCTTTTATCCTTTGATTTCCGATAAGAGATTGAATTTTGACTAGCTTCATAGAAATTCATTATATTGTAGGTTATAAATATCTACAGATAAAAGTGTTCTTATGACATAAGCTGTCACAAGAAAATCAAGATACGATATAGCAAATTTATAAAACTCAAATAAAACAATTCGATAACATAATAAAAATATGGAAATTTTATTCCTCGTGTAACATGGACACGTGTGAAAAGTAAAATATCAATAAATTATTGTTGAAGGTTCCTCTCTCTCAGTATGTTAAACGGCCAATTAAAGAATCATATAAATTTCCCATCTCGTCTGATTATGTATTGAATGTAAATCTGACAGTCACTTGTTTATTGATTAACATACTCATTTTTGTAATTCGCAATTTTAAGAAATTCCCATTTCAGATCATAGTCTCATTTCGTGATTTTTTTACCAAAAGTATTAACTACAAAAACTAAATAGAGAAAGTAGGAAATTTATGAATAAATTATACTCACCAAGTGGAACATTAAGGTTCATTAGCGAACTAAAAAGCTTAAAATTCGAATAAAAATCTTCATGCAATAACTTTTCCCAGCTATCGTTCCCAATGGGAATAAAATTTTACTACATTCCCATTAGCTACGCCGTACCTATTATAAAAAAAAACTTCGATGTCTAATGGGCCGAAAACGAACGAAGAGTCTAATAACTCCTGAAATTCATTCATTTATTTTGTTCATTCAGTTACGTATGTTTATTGGAGCTGATGTTTTTTCTTTAGTATAGACTTGTGCGATGTATAGACAAATTCCAACATTAATTAATAATTATTGGTCTTATTGAACTATATTTTAATGTATTGTATATTGAGTTTGCGAGTATTTCGATTCGGTCAGTTTCAGCTTGGGTAAGTGACCAATATTTTTTTAACTATGTATATTGAAAATTCTTTTTGAACATTATATATGTATTTTAACACTAATGTAAAATCCCCAAGATTGTACTTACTTTCTTACAGAATATGTATTAAGAACCTCAACAATATTTTTTAATAGCTAAACATGAAATTCCATAAATCATTATAAAAACACTTAAACGTCACACTGGAACTTTAGAACCAGAGAGCACAAAACGAAAACTTCGCGCCATTGAAATAGCACTCTATAGTCTATGGCTGCGACGTTACATTTCACGCGAGGGAATTTAAAGTTGAAGCCAGATAGTGGAGTGTTGCGATCCTTTATACGTAAGTTTGTGGCTCACAGTTTCACACGAAGGTAAATGTTATCTCCGAACACAGTTTTATAGTTTGTATAGGAATATTTTAGCAGAACTTGAATGTATGCTTGCTTTTAAAAGTTGTGCTGTTGCATTTTGAGATGGGTTTAAATAAAGTATCTTGTATGTACAGACGCCAGCACAATAACCTAGCTAACGTCAAATTTCTTCAATAGCTTTTCAACCTTATCAGAATAGTGGAAGGTTAATGTTCGATTGGTAAATTTTGACAGATTCGGGTAGGTTCACCTGCTGACTGTAGTTCTGAGTAAGTATAGTGCACAATAGTCGCGTTTGGCGATCACTAGACCACAAGACAGTCTCATTATTAGCTGTTGATAATGGTGGTGGGTGTATTGCGAAACCCAACCAGTCCCTTTTGAAATGGGGAGGCCTATGTCTATACAAATATCATAAAGCTGAAGAGTTTGTTTGGTTGAACGCGCTAATCTCAGGAACTACTGGTCCGATTTGAAAAATTCGTTTAATGTTGGATAGCCCATTTATCGAGGAAGGCTACTTTTAATCCGAGTGCGCGGAGTAGTTCCCACGTGGTTGTGGGCGAAATCGGTGACGGAAGTTAGTTTTCAGTAATAATCACTAACGCGCATTGAGCAAGCGTGGTGATTAACGCTCAATCCTTCTCTGTGTGAGAGGAAGCCTGTGCCCAGCAGTGAAACGATAAAAAGGCTGATGATCATGTTCAGGAGTGGGCGTCCTAAGGCTAAAATCAACAGTATTCCACAAATATACTACAAAAATTAAAATTGAATTTCGGTTCCATTTTCCAGTGTAATTTTTCCCTAGTAATTTGTAAGAGCTCTGTCCTACCTTCTTGCTATATTCATGCTAACTACGTGTTCTTTTCAATAGACCACTATTTATTTTACCTTGCGTTTCAGTATGAAGTGAGGTTCAAAAGGAGTGTTCTTGAATGTTGCATTCGTCCTGAATAGGTGGACGTTGAATAAAAGCCATTTTCTTATGGAATCTAGCGTGCTTATGAAATGTGACTATTTTTTCTAAAGGATGAATGTAAGAAATGTGGTGTTTTTTATAAGCATTAAATAGCATTGTTATGTTTGATTTGTCGTTGTCATAGATATATCTATAAGAGTCAAACCGCACTGAGCGACAGCGGAACTGCGCGACACGACGCATCCAAATATTCTTTGTATGAAATTGTATGAGACGTCACGCACTAAGCGGCAACTGAACTGCACCACAACTAGACAATTTCATACGAAGAATATTTTGACGCATCGTGTCGCGCAGTTCCGCTGACGCTCAGTGCGGTTTGAGTCTAATACGTTAAAAATTAATATTACAACATCACCTTCATTAAACTTAAAAAAAAAACAAACGCCATGCACAGCACAAAAAAAATATCAGTTTATTCTATGCACGTCATGTATCTATTCTATTTTCAAAAAAAGCGCGCTAAAACTACAAAGCCTCACAGGGACCCGATAGTGCGTCACGCATCATCGGGCTGCACTAACAAAATTGTTTAAAGGGTAGTTCTATGAACGGTAAGGGGTTACAAAAAGAGAAGGTTTTTGTTTAGTACGCCGAACTTTTGTTACATGTAGGATCGAGTTCAAAGTATCGATGTTGGATAGAAACACTCCATCTTAAAACGTGGTATCAAAAGTACCGGCTTTTGTGCTAGGTTCAAACCATCGTTTTGAAAAAAATAATGGTTTTAAGCAAGTACCAAATCTATACTAATATTATAAAGCTGAAGAGTTTGTTTGTTTAAACGCGATAATCTCGGCAACTACTGGTCCGATTTGAAAAATTATTTCTGTGTTAGATAGCCTATTTATCGAGGAAGGCTATAGGCTTTATCCGGGTGCGCGCAGTAGTTCCCACGGGAAAGCGGGTGAAACCGCTGGCCGGAGCTAGTTTATGATAAAGTGGGCAAACTCAATATATAATCTACAGAAAGAAAAACATTCATGATAGATTTTTTATCAAATACGAAGGCTATTTTAGTGCCTTGAATAGTAATTTTTCTTTACGTGTTATGTTCTGATGATAAAATATAACAATAATAGTTTTCGTAAAATAAACAAGGTGTATTTTAATACCATTTGTTTTATTTAATATATTTGTGATATTTTATGAATAATATAAAATTTTGAAATGGAGTTCTAAATATAATAAATTAGTTCTTTTGACCATTTCGTTGATTGAAATCTGAATTTATTTATATTATAAAACATCAACGGCTTTTCCGAATTGCCTGTATATTCAATTACTTTTTTACTGAATTTTCTGATCAAGTTTATTTTAAATAAATTCTATGTAAATCAAACTACTATATTTTTATCAAATTAACTGCTTAAAATACATTTAATAAGGCTTTAGTTATTATCATTTTCAAAGCGTTGAACAAACAATAAAATTGAAAACTCACTGAGGTATCAAAGTTGTAGGCACATGCATGACAGAATACAGATTAAAAATAGATAGAATGACTTTTAGAAATTGCATTTGGGCAGCCACGTTGCGAAACCATTTATTTTCATCGAAATTTTCGAACGTTCTCGAATGATTGATGTATATTTTTTTACTGAAAATAAGTGTTGTTTGGCTACGGATAAGAATTTATTTAAAAATTTGACTAAGTTCAGAACTCTTTAATTGGCAAAGTGACTCTTCAAATTATTTTTTGCTTCTATTTATTTTTTTGTTTTTTTCAAGGGCATAACGTAACTGAATCTGACATTTGACCTTGAATTTTTAAAGTCAAAATTGAAAGTTTTAAACATGCCTCATTTGACTTTGAACCGAGTTAAACTCAAAATATTTTGATTTTACTTAACCAAGAGATGTTTTATTAGAATTGAGAGCTATGAGAGCAAACTATTAAAAATACGATACATGTTAAAATAATATCAGAAATTCATTTTTATCATAACACTTATTTGAAATGTTAAAACTGTCCCTATTTACCGAGGTGTACCTAGTACAATATGTGATTTTGATGTACTATGCAACCAATTTATTAATATTTCATCTAAAATTAATTTTAATTAGAAACTGTTAATACTGCTATAGCCTTCATTTTAATATTTGGCTTGATATTTCAGAAATTATCTCAAATATTTGCACACGATATTCCTACTAAAGTTATTAGAATAATATTTTTCAGCGACGATACCCACACTATAAAAATTCGATTAATTTAAAAATTCACTAAAATATTCTTTTACACAACGCATTTGCCTGAAACTTTTAAAATAGACAGTTGGTTCTATTATTTTTATTATTCATTGGTAGATTGGTAGATATTAGCTACTGGCTATATTTTATTCCGGTATAGAAAATTTTTACTCTCGCAAACAAATAGTAATTTAAGGTGAATGCATCGCCTGGGTGCGTTATGATGTCCTTTTTGAACCGAAAAACTTTTCATTGTGAAATATCATAGTATATCGGATAACATTTGAATTGTAAAAAGTTTTGGAGTTAAACAAGGACATCAGAAATTACTTTGTGGTATATTATAACCGCCAATCATAAGACCACGCCTCATATTAAATGTTAACTTTGGTAAAACATGAAAAAAAACAATTGAAAATAGGTATTTGAATTTCCCGACGCATTCACCTTAAGCAATGTGCAGACGACAGCAGGTCAACCTGTCCGAATCGGTAGAATTTTACAGAAGGACAGATTGTAGTAGGCTGATGTACTGACGTCTGTACCTATAGCTCATTATCTACACAAGTCCAAACGAGCAACGCGTTAGCTACAAAATACGAACAAACTCCCGCTAAACCTTAACCCAACCATGCATGTAAAAATAAAGTTCTTTAAACTTTAAAATCCCATATTAACTGAAGTTCCACGTCCACCGAAGCCCATTTACACTTCTCGCAAAACTTGTTAGTGGGTGTTTAGCTAGATCACTAACTTAAGTTTTGTAACTTAAGTTTAGTAAGTTAGATCCTCATGCAATGAAACATACATAAGTAGCTCTCAAGTTGGATCTAAGTTCGTGCAGATGTGATGAATATGAGATGCATGGGATAGTCGGTCGTTCTCTTGCTGGCTATTGAAATTAACTCTGTCTTTGGCTGGTCTATGCAACTTAGTCGGTTTTGTTATTAATTTTCCCTTGAAAATTGTGTATAAGTTGATCGAAAATTAGATATTATACGCTTCGTGTGAAATATGTAGAAGGATATGCAAGCGATTGTAGCGCCGTGACAAAAATTTGCAACAAATCTAAAACCCGTTTTATGAAATTTTTAACTATTCACAGTATAGTTTTTTGAAATAAATTCCTCTAAAAATATGGAATTGCTCTACCATGTGTAACAAAATGTTTTTTGTAGCAAATATTAACACTATCATCTACCTTTTTCAATACAAAAATTCTAGTTCGAAACACAACCCTTCAACATTCCTTAATTCCCTAATTTCCCGGCTTCGCCCGCTTCCCGAGGGAACTATTCCCCGTACCCGGATAAAAAGTATATGCCTATGTTGTTCCTCAGGATCTATTCTATCTCTGTACCAAATTTCAACAAAATCGGTTCACTGGTTTAGGCGTGAAAGCGTAACAGACAGACAGAGTTGCTTTCGCATTTATAATATGAGGTAGGGATTAGTAGGGATTTTATTACAAAGAAAAAAAAGCCCAGTAAAAAATAGCTATACTATATTCCTTCATGTCTTCCGAAAGTTAACAAAAATGAAAAACCATGATTTCAGACGAGTCATAATGATCTAATATCGATGCGGCCCGCAAACTGTTTAGTATAATCTGTGGTCATTAGCGGCTGCCCCGCTCTAGGGTTGCCAGCGAGAAAATAGGATAAAAAAACCTTGATATTAAAAAGGTCGTTATGTAAAGATATTATAGTATCTATTTACTTAATTTATTTTAGACTAGCTTTTGCCGACAGGTTCTTATTTTTGTATTTTTGTATTAGTGATCGGTGCAGAGAGATAGTTTTGTTTATCTTTAGGTTTTAAGAGCACCCACCTGCAGATGAAAAAAATCGAATCAGTAGTTTTGATCTAAGTGTTACTTGGGAATTTATAAATAAGTAAGGACTAGCTGCTTTCATATCGTTTCACTCGCGTCCTGGGCGAAGTTTTTCGCGCACCTGGATAAAATATGGCCTATGCTACTTGGAGATAGTCTAGGTACCCACCAATTTAAGAATTTTTAAAATAGGATTAGTACTTTTTGAGCCAATGCGTTACTAATATAACAATATTTCCTCTTTATAATCTATACTAATATTATAAAGCTGAAGAATTTGTTTGTTTCAACGCGCTAATCTCAGGAACTACTGGTCCGATTTGAAAAATTCTTTCAGTTTCAGATAGCCCATTTATCGAGGAAGGCTATAGGTTTTTTATCCGGGTGCGCCAAATAGTTCCCACGGGACGCGGGTGAAACCGCTGGCAGAAGCTAGTATCAGTATAAAGAAGGTACTAACTTACCCTATTATAAATATATGGCGTAAACTTATATAACCTATACGTGTGTAGAGTAAATCTCTAACACAAACAGTCCCAAAATATCCGAACTGTGTTCACATACAATACCTCCAAATTTAACACTACACCGATTCCAAAATAACAAAGTAAAACAAAACAAGTCGTTTATTAAAACCTCCTTTGCTTTGTACACGGAATGAAAATTAAACGCTGGCAACCCTGTGTTTTGGCGCCAAAACGAATGCCAGTAGCAATTTCCCGCGCTAACTGGGTAATGTGACGGCGAATTGGCCTCGACTAGCGTCTTTTAAGGCAATCTCATGCACTGGTAGCGGTTTAGCATAGGAATTAACTACTTTTAGAAGTTCTATACGAACTATCTTAACATATTTAGGTCAAAGAAGTATTTGTAACATAAAAACCGGCAAATTCAAATAATCAGAATCATCTGCCTAGCCTTTTCCCAACTATTTTGGGGTCGGCTTCCAGTCTAACCGGATGCAGCAGTGTTTACATGGAGCGAGCTGTCTATCTGACCTCCACAACCAGTTACCTGGCATCTGGCACCCCTTGGTAAGACTGCGTTGTCAGACTTTCTGCTTCTGTCTACCCGTAACGACTGCCAAAAGATGTTCAAATGACAACCGGAGCCACTGTTTATCGTGCCTTCCGAAACACGGAAGAACTCGTTATGAATCACCCATCCACGGACCGACCGCGTCAAGCGTTGCTTAACCTTATGATCGATCGATCCGCGCGGCTTTGACTTAGCCACGAGCTCTTCTCAAATTTCTCAAATAATCAGAATGTCCTTTTTTTAATTTGGAACATTTTGAGTTTTTTGCCGCCATAGTTTGAAATTATAATCGAAATGTTATTTTTTTGTATTTGGAACATGTGGCTTGATTTTCGATTGTAGTTGTGAATTGGAAGCATCTTAGAGAGAGATTACACGATCAGTCTGGCGTCAGTACATTCCATCAGTCTAGTCCAGAATGTACCGTGTTTTTTGTCCGTCAGTCTGGCATCAGTCAAAACACGGTACATTCTGGACCAGACTGATGGATTGGACTGACGCCAGACTGATCGTGTAACCCCTGTCTTACTCTCAACTCTCACACTTTGTTACCATATTGCTAAAGCGCTGTACTTTTAAGGAACTTTTAAACAGGAGGCCTTAGCGTTAACAAGTTGAAATAAAATCGTTTAAAAAAAGGAGTAGATAGGTAGATACACTCTAAAAAAAATATGCTTGTTTTGGTTTTATCGTTGATCAGATAAATGTGCCCTATAAAAATAAATGAATATTATAAGATGTTGAACAAAAACATAATCATCCAATTTGTATAACCACTTTCGAGTTAGTGCTTATTTTTACGATTTCATTATAATATCTTCAGCAATTTTTCTCTGCTTTAAAAAATAAGATAATCATGAAAAATATATTGTGCATGTTTTTTTAGTACCTATAAAATTAAATATAAAAACACTAGTTTAATAAAACGCTGTCGATAAGATACAGCCCTAGTCACTACCTCTTTTCTTTTTCTTTTTTTGCTTGAGGCTTGAGCGCTGCTACTTATGCTAAACCTCGTAAGGTTACCTAAGTAACTACTTCGTAAGACTACCGAGACGAATCCCTACTAATATTATAAATGCGAAAGTGACTCTGTCTGTCTGTCTGTTACGCTTTCACGCCTAAACCAGTGAGCCGATTTTGATGAAATTTGGTACCTACAGAGATAGAATAGACCCTGAGGAACAACATAGGCTTTTTATCCGGGTACGGGAAATAGTTCCCTCATGAAGCGAGCGAAGCCGCTGGCAGAAGCTAGTAGTAAATAATTACAAGAATACAATTTGACGATACACATGATCATTTCAAACACACGTACATGCATATCCTTCCAGAATATTGTGCATTCAACAACTCAATGCCTAATGGCGACATGCAAAATGGCTCCTACGGCATACCTAGGAAAAAATCCAGAACACATCTTTATTTTGAAAAGAAATTCAGACTTCCAATTTGTTCATTGATAGTGCAGTGACAATTATCGATACCGTACTAGGGGTGTACTAATTGCGAACTCGATAAAAAAGGGTAAAGGGTGGCTTGTTGATTACGGAGACTCAATCAATTCCGTACTATTTGGAAGAGTGAAAACGGTTGAATAGTTGCTCCTGCACACTGCAGACTTTTAGTCGGTCGATAGTTTGTTGGGCTCATAAATCAGTATGAAAATAAATGGTAGTATGCACATTAAATTGATGAAGTAGAAGAGGATTGCCTGAAAAACTTCGATTGGATTGGCGATATTCTCATTCGTTGGCAGATTGTTTAGTCTGCAGTGTGCCGGAACGCTTAAACTGGACTCTTTGATTATATTACGTTGTCATCTTTCCTTATACGCCCGGCGCACCCTGGGCAACCTGTGAGGACAGCGGGAGAACGACAGAGGTAACGCAGGTTGGCTGATCCTTTCACCACGATGGCAACAACACCAAACCGGTCCTTTTTAGGACCACAAAGACCCTTCATCATCATCATTTCAGCCATAAGACGTCCACTGCTGAATAAAGGCCCTTATCAGGGCCAAAAACCTGGCACCGTAATTTAAATTTAATTTGATTTGCCATCGAATCGCGAAGAAGAAGATTTTACGCACGTAGACAAAAATAACCTAAGGTTATTTCCAAGAATCTTCTTACTAAAATTCATTTGAAAACAGTTCAGTGGTTTACCGTGAAACTACAGACAGACAAAGTTGCTTATGTAGATAAATTCATATTGGCGCCGTTTTTGGTAAAATAAAGAACCGGACAAGTGCGAGTCAGCGAGTGTTTTGTATGGGAATCCATCTTAGTATTTATTTAATTCTTATATTAGTATTAATTGTTATAGCGGCAACAGAAAAACATAAAAAAATTATAGGCAGATGATGAGTGGCAACAGAAATACATCATCTATGGAAATTTTAACTTTCTAGTTATCACGGTTCATGAGATACAGTATGGTGACAGACGGACGAGCGGATGGACAGCGGAGGCTTAGTAATAGGTGTTACGTTTAGGGAACCTTAAAAAATATACCGATTAACTTTTTCTCCAGAATTGTATGAAGAGAACACCAACATAATTTTAATAAAACAAAATTATTTATTTATTCATCATTAAGTAAACGAACGACTTACTTAACCAAATGGACAGTGCCAAATTAATTATTGGAATTTAAATCTCAATTAATTACTTGGTTGTTTGAATTTAAGCTTTAAGTGAGGTGCGGTAGAGTCCATTTTGCGGTTACTTTGTTACAAAAATATGGGACACAAAGATAATAATCAGTGCAATTTGCATGCCTGCGGTTGATATGAGATGTTAATTATATTATTATTGGGGACCTGTAAAAATGGCGTGTGGTGGCAGCTCACTTACCCCCCCGAGATCTAGTCACGAAAATCTACTTTATTACGGGTTACTATCCTCTTAAATAATATAAACTAGCAAAGCATACAAAACCATGTAATAATAATGACATCCATGACCGACATCGTCACGGCGGCTGTTCTCTTATAAGGAGATCAGCCAGCTGCACAAGACATATAGTGCACAAACATTTGCGCCGACACAGGTGCACTCCCTATTCCTTCACTCTCATAGCACGATGGGACGGCAATCCAACACTGGAGAGAGATCAGGCGCAAGACATTTACGTGCTCTACTATTCCCGGGTGTATCAATCACCAACTTTCAGACCCCGATTTTTCAAACTCACAAAGTGATTTCGCCCTGCGACCTCGTGCACGACAATCGCGCATTGTGTCTAATATACCTCGGGTCGTGGGGTCCGAATGCACACTCTATTTTTAAAGAACTATCTAGGCGGCTGGTTGACGCTACCCGTGACCAAAGGGCTGGCTATTACCTTGGTCAAAGACTAAGCATTGCCATCCAGCGTGGCAATGCTGCCAGCCTTTTGGGCACGGTCCCGGTCGACAGCGACGGGGAGGAATTTTTTGACGCATTTTAGTTTTAGTTTTTAGTTTAAGTTTTTTTTTCTATCAGAATGTTGTAAATATATGTAAATAAAAATATAAAAAACAAGACCAACAATGTAAACATCCTTACTATCCTTATACTATAATCCTTACTAATCCTTACTAATAATATTATAAATCGGAAAGTGAGTTTGTTTGTTTGTTTGTTTGTTCCGCTTTCACGCCGTAACTACTGAACCGATTGCTTTGAAATTTTGCAGACGTAAAGTTAGAAGTCCGGATTAAATAATAGGGTACTTTTTATCCCGAAAAAAATAGATATTCCCGAGGGAAAACAAAAATATTGTTTGCTTGATGGATGGATTGTAGATGGCGCTGTGTGTCGAACCGAATTCCACGCGGGCGAAGCCGCGGGCGGAAAGCTAGTACCTAATAATAATTTAACATCATTCTAATAAAATCTATGCAAATACTAAACCGATTTGTCCGTATCTATATTGGCCACTAATTAACGCGTTTGAACACGATCCAGCAGGTTTTAATGAAACTGATACCGCGTGATAGATGCGCTGCTCATAATTACGTAGCAATTAACTTCTAATGCTAATGACTGTATTATAGTCTAATTTATTAGGAGTTAAACTGGAAATTGGTGAAATAGAATTTCCCGCAGTTTCACCCAAACTCCGTGGAGACTTCTTCCCGTGCCTGGATAAAATATAGCCTTTATCACCCGGAGATAGTGTAGCTTCTCAACGGGAAATGTTTTTTCTTTCAATTCGGTTCAGTAGTTTCGGAGCATTAAGCAGACAAATTCCCATTGGTAAGACTGGTCTCAGACTTTCTGCCTTCTGACTAGGTACCCGTACCAACAGTTAATCGTGCCTTCCGAAACACGGAAGCACTCGGTATGACATGATGTTCACCCATCCACAGACCGACCGCGCCGAACGTTGCTCAACTTAATGATCGATCAATCTGCGCGGCTTTGATTAACAGCCATTCCCAATAATCTATCTATCTCTAAATTTCTAGTAAGCAAATCAAGAGAAAGACAGAATATTGAATTCCGCAGTTAGCCACGAGCTCTTCAAGACAAACGATTCCATATGTCATTTAAATTCATTACCAAACTTATTCTAACTTTAAACACTCTTTAAAAAGTATTCAGAAACATAGATTATTTATCCGAAACTCCTTGCTGAATTGTCAATATAAATAATTATTTTGTTGGCAACACCATCATAAGTTTGCGAGCGATTGCAAATGGCGGCAGAACGATTTAACTTGAAGATTAAACAGCTTCGGAAGTTCGTTGGCTCTATAGAAGTCCGTTTATGGGTATAGCTATTGCTTAGTAGGTACTTGGTGTGAGGTGCTCTTATTTTCAAACGATTGTACTTTAAGTTTAGTGTTATTTTTGCTAGTACGGCGAAGGAAATATTGTGGGAAAACTGGTAGATTTTAAAATGAAGTAAGTACCTACAGACACCAGCCAGCATATCAAGCTACCTCAATCGGTTTAATTTCAAGCTTATCACAATACTGGAGAAGGTTCGATTGGTTAACCTGCTGTCGTACGTCATTTTTTTCTTTTTGTTGCCATATTTTAAATTTTGAGTGATTATTCCTATAATTATTGTTATAATGACAATGACAAATGTTAGCCACAAAAACAAATATCTGTTTACAGTAAAAATTATGATCATTTTTTCCCAACACGTAAAAAATCTTTTATTATTACATATTTGAAATAAAATACATGAATTTTAATATCAAAGCGGCAACTTTTTTGCGCCAACAATATAAAGTCCCAATTAAGTGTATTTTTAAGCTCAGTTTCCATATTAATTAAGGTCACGGCTGACTGATAGCTCAAAGCTGCGCGCACTATGGGTGACTGGGTATGACACATGATCGCTTTTATACTTAAAATATATCACGTTTAAGTTTAACGGTCATTATTTTTGTGAAGTGTCACCTTTTACATATTACATTTGGTTTATATTGATGGTTTTTTGGTTTATATTGATGGTTTTTTGGTTTATATTGATGGTTTTTTCAAGGGCAAGTAGAGGTAGGTACCATTAGGTTTTTTGGCTTATGATTCATATTTTCTGTGGTTCCTCTAACTCTAAGGGACGTTAGGTCCTCGTATATAACCGCTTCGTTTGTCTAGTTGTTGCATTGCCGATTGCTGTGCACGAGGTCTCGAGGGTTCGATTCCTGGGTCGGGCCAAAATGCCGCTTTGTGGGTTTTAGAAACTTTCACAAAGCAGCCCGGAGTTGGAAGTTGGTGATCGATGCATCCGTGCATCGGAAGAACGTTAATGTCGGTCCTGCGCCTGATCTCTCCGGTGGTGTCGGTTTGCCGTCCCATCGGATTATGAGAGTGAAGGAATAGTGAGTGCACTTGTTTTTGCGCAAATATTTGTGCACTATATGTCCTGCATAGCTGGCTGATCTCCTTATATGTGAACAGCCGCCGTGGCCAACAATCGGCTAGGACGCCATCACATATCTGTGATATACCCTGTAAAACTATTAAAGTTTTTATTCACAGTAAAATAATAAGATGGTGATATTTCAGAAAAAAGAATAACATGAAAATTGGGTATTAAAATATAAACTGTAAATAAATATTGTAAAAAATATTTTTACCCGTTGTTTTTTAATTATTCCAATAATAATGTTGTATTTACGCAACACATCAAAGTGCTTTGTTTCCGTAAATTTTCATTAATGTTGCCATGTTTATTTAGGTTGAGGTTTCAAGCCATTCAAAGTTTTCAGGGAATTGCTCCTGGTTCCGTTGCTTAACAAGCAGTTTTCCAAGAAAATCTTAGATTATTATTTATTGTATAATTAAAACAAGTAAACGATAATAATTTCCAAGTTTACACTGAGATGAAAATAGTGCACGCTCAAATAATTTTATTAATTTATTTATATAGGGAGGATTTTTTTGATGATTTTGAATAGTTTTTTAGATTTAATTTGTAAATATCCCTTTCATATATTTTTTATAATCCTGTAACCTAAAGGATGTCTTGATAAAATAGACAGGGACTTTATCGTAACCATGCATGCATATGAACAATATTAAAAAAAAAACAGTTAAACATGGGATAAGTTTGAGACAAACTAGCATCGTTAGTGACAAGTTAAATATTTTGTGTTTTCCCAGTAGGCGGCATGCTCAATGGGAATTTAAATAAAAGTGGTTTACTACGAGCGGTTGGTAGTTGTATTAGTTTTGCAAAAGCTTCAGGTAGAGTTAGTGTTTGTTTTAAAGAAGAATAGGCTGAAATGTACTGAACATTTTCCAAATGGATTTAAATGAGAAAATACCGTTTGAACAATAAAGTCGACTAATCTATACTAGAGGAAAGATTTGTATATCTGTAACGAATTGGCTCAAAAAGTACTGGACCGATTTGAAAAATTCTGTCACTGTTGGAAAGATACACTATTCTCAACAAACAGGCTGTATTCTATCCGGGTACGGCAAGAAGTTCGCCCGGAACGCGGGTGAATCTGCAAGAAAACTAGTCCGATTTAATCCACGATAACCTGCAAAAAAAACAGTAAAGTATGTTGCTCTTAATATAAACTTTATATCCCTTACTCAATCCTTTTTAAACGAGTAAACAAAACTTACATTAAACCACCTACTCGAACCACCCAAAAGAGCAAAAACTCTCAAGTTCTAAATAAATCCGCAAGTAATTATTAAGTGAGAATGAGTTGGTGATCTTGTTAAGGTGGAGTCATCAACGCGATCAGAAACAACTTGACGAGTTTATAAAACTGAAATTGCTTCAGAACTGTAATTTAGTGAGCTGCACTCTGAGTATGGATACGACAACGTAATATTTTGAGGTTTAGATGGTTTTTCTATACTAATATTATAAAGAGGAAAACTTTGTTTGTTTGGTTGTAATGAATAGGCTCAAAAACTACTGGACTGATTTTAAAAATTCTTTCACCATTCGAAAGCTACATTATCCACGAGTGACATAGGCTATATTTTATCCGGGTACGGGTAGTAATTCCCACGGGATGCGAGTGAAACCGCGGGAAAACGGCTATATATAATATTGATATAACGACAACTATGAAATTAGCAGACAGGCATGTTTTCGTTGCCGACATGGAAGACGGTGTAAGTCGCCTTCGTGACACCTGTAAACTATCACAATATTTTTAGCGTGGTCTTATTAATACCCTACAATTTTACAGTCACTGATTGCAATATATATAACTTACTATAACTACATAAGAATTACTATCGCAAGCATAAAAGATTTAGCAACGTGATTTTCTCGTTAAAACATTGCTTTACTGTTGATTTCTATAATATATCTATACGTAATTTTACATTTAGAGATTGGGCATAATTTATATCATGACAAAATTAATCTTTAATCCCAAATCAACAGATATACTTAATTAATTAATCAACGGATACTACTGACACCACGATAATCAAAATAAGGGGTTTAAATAATACAGGTTTACAATATTTTCTGGAAACCTCAAGATTACCGTTGCCATAGCAACAGGAAGTCAAAAGGTTTCCTATAAAATAATTAACTTACGTAACATCAAGCCTTCTTTATTTGTTCTTCGAAATAAAACCGTCGTTAATCATAAATGAATGCCTTCCTCGATTAATTAGGCAGTCAGTACTAATTAATTATCTTTCACAAAGAGGCTGATATTAATCAAGCCTTATTGGGCCAAAGATTTTGTAATTAATTGTTTCTCGATCTTGAGTCTATGTATATTTTTTAATATCAGTAAAGAGTTTGACTGGTAACAGTAAATATTTAGGAAGAAATGGACTGGATGATTTAATTTTAGTTATTTTGAATTATTTCGCTTATACTGTCAATCCGATATCCGTAGCTAAGACTGGTTGTTAGACTTTCTGGTTTTTGATTTCCCATAACGATTCCCAATGATATTAAAATGACAATTGGGAGTGATGAACTAGTCGTGACTTAAATGGTCACCTATCCACGGTACCACCGCGTCAAACGTTGATAAACCTGATGATTGATCGACCCGGCTGTTACTACAGATATTATCCATATTATGGTTCACACAAATGGCAGCAATAACAATATCGTTACCCACAGCATTCGTTTCAATCATTTATTTTTTATGTAAAACCTCATTTTTATACCTTGTATCATTCGTCGAAAATATCCATTTTATGTGCTTCGATTCCCGGAAACTTTCGTTTTTTATGTATATTTTTATGGCAGCCATTTACATCTTTATTGTTATTTAAGTGAAGTTTTTTGTATTTACGATAATATTGTATTTTTGTTAACATAACGTTTCATGGTTTATAGTTCTAATAAGTATTCTTCTATTACCTAGGTACCAATTTATGTATTTTGGTGAAGACCGTTCAGAATTATATAATAGCTTTATCATAGTCGTTATTTTAGAGAATTCAAATGACAAGTTTGATGTTGTTTATATTGGTATACAATATACATAAAGAAAAAACATCTCAATTGTCTTCTTTAATCACAGCGAGGACCGTTTGATATACAAACATACATAGATATCCCTGGTAAGGTCGAACGATGGCTATGCATTACTGGTTCATCATCATCTGCCTAGCCTTTTCCCAACTATTTTTGGGGTCGGCTTCCAGTCTTACCGGATGCAGCTGAGAACCAGTGTTTTACATGGAGCGACTGCCTATCTGACTTCCACAACCCAGTTACCTGGGCAACCTGGCACCCTTGGTAAGACTGGTTGTCAGACTTTCTGGCTTCTGACTACCCGTAACGACTGCCAAAGATGTTCAAATGACAGCCGGGACCCACTGTTTATCGTGCCTTCCGAAACACGGAAGAACTCGTTATGAAAAGATGGTCACTCCACGGACCGACCGCGCCAAGCGTTGCTTAACCTTATGATCGATCGATCCGCGCGGCTTTGACTTAGCCACGAGCTCTTCATTGACTATGCATTACTGGTTACAGTATGGTAATTGAACCGTCGTACATGTTAGACCCGCCAGTCAAAATCAACCTAACATTTCTGTCCAACGTGAAAACACACATCATTATCATCTTCCTGCCAGGTTCCCAATTTTATTTGCGGTTGGCGCAATATAGTTTCTGCTGCCATTTCTCACTGTTACTGACATTCACTCCCTTCTTACTCATGTCATCTTTCAGGCAATTCATCCATGTATTCTTTGGTCTTCCACTCCCACTCCATCCATCTACATTCATACCTATTACACTCTTTGTTTCATGCGATTCCACACGTGAACACACACATAAAATTGTATAATTTCTAAAACAAAAGAAGCTTTGATGTATTCTTTAAATCTTTTCTTCTCATTACAACAAAATGCAGTTCTCTTTAATTTTTTTCCGTATGAAGCAAATGAACCATTCAATTTGTACCATCAATTTGATGAAAGACGTTTATATTAGAATTGTAAATTAGTACTGTCAACTTTTTCCCAGGACTGGGAAATAAATGATAATGTATCTTCCCATTGTGAACAATGAAATGGGAATTTGCAAAAAATAGAAACATGTTTTCGTGAATAATTTTCTGCTATTTTCTGTAATGTTTGAGGATTTAAGCGTGATTTATATTGTTTCTAGACCAAAAAAAAATGTAGAGATACAGGTTGAAGCTAGATAGACCTAATCTTTTTTCTTGAGCCTCAGCTTAGTGATTAAACGCCTGTACAAATGTAAGCTTATTAAACTGTTTACTACGTAAAATAAGAGTTTTATAAAAAAGATAAATTCTTTGCTTTATATCTTTTGTTTCAAGTTGTGCATGTAAACTTTGTTTATTTCTAAAAACATAGGTACTTAGGTTTCTGATGAAATATGCAAAAACCAGTAAGGATTTGAGAAAAAAAATAACAATCACTTAGGTACATATTTTTGCAAACAATTTAAGGCATTTATAGTTTAAATCCTTTGAACACGTATTTTGTATAAAGATAAGCTCACAAAAGACAGCACCCTATAAACTGATAAATAGCAGTCTTATAGACAACTATCTGTAGATTCAAATGCAATTGCCTCGTTGGTCTAGTGGTCGCACAGTGCGACTGCCGATCACAGGTCTCGGGTTCGATTCCCGGGCCAGGCCGAAATCGCTTTGTGGGTTTTAGAAACTTTCACAAAGCAGCCTGGAGTTTGGAAGTTGGCGGTGTTACACCCCCGTGCCTGGTAGGGCACGTAAAGCCGGCGTCCTCGAATGCTACTCAGTAGCAGTCGTATATAAATCCACGTCAGAGGCCGTCAGGCGGATTTGAGAAAACTCTGACACTAGGGCTTGTCAGGTGATTAAACCTGCAGCTCACTCGATAAGAAGAAGAATGCAATTTATCAATATGCAAACTTGGAAGTTCAAAATCCGTGTTTGTTACTGATATAAATGTCTCACAGTTATGGTTCACTGGTCTGTAGCACCTAGAATGTCTAGACAGGTTTATAGCCGTACTTAGTACTGTCCAGCATATAAATTGCTTTGTAAGTCTGTATGAAATATTGGTAAAATGTGTGTATACTTCTTGGTCGTGTTAAAAAGTTTCTGGGAAGCATTTTTTAGTTGGAATGTCTGTATTTAATAGCAAACATTGTGTCTATCTTGCAAATGTATTGTTTTTCGTTTTTAGGGTTGCGTGCCTAAAGAATAAAACTTCGCTGACCACCCATTCGTCACCAGGCTGTATCTTAAGAACCGTGTTAGCTGGACAGCTGAAATTTTCATAGGCGGTGTATTATTGTTGCTGCTATAACAACAAATACTGAAAACTAGAATTAAATACGTATGATAGGGGGTTCCCATACAACAAATGTAACTTTTTACAAATAATGGTACTGAACCTTTCTTGCTTGAGTTCGACTCACACTGGCCGATTTTTTAATGAATTTTCTTCATATAACTGAATGAAATAATATCCATTGCAGATTTTAAAAATCTTGTTGGAAAGCGAAACAGAAAGCTTACGCATTTGCAATATTATTTAGTTTATAAAGCTGTGACCTAATTAAACACTGATCCTACCGATTGGAAAGCAGAGGGATTACGTTGGATATCAACGTAGGTATTATGTACAATGTGTATCTCCGACCACAGGACTCGTCGGTCAGATCGGCTTAATAGGCGTTTGATCTAATCTTACGTGAGGGAGAAGGTCTGTACCTTTCTAGATCTATGGTTCTTGGTTGAAGGTGTATTTCGTTATAAGGATTCTACGTGTTAGACGGACCTTAGATTTACAATAATACTTATTGTGAAATATTACAATAGAGATGTGGAGTGTTTAAAATTGTAGTCGCTAAAATAATTGCGCAATCTCAACTATGAAAGTTAACTTTGCACAATTTTATTGACCATAGCGAGTACCTGAGATGTATTTCCATGTTTAAAATTCGTTGGTAGATTTTGCAGCAATGGACTTAATTTTGTAGTTAAATAAATGTGGGTTTTACTATTGTGTAAAAACTCAAATTTTACAAGTTGACTACTGTCACTTTGCACAGAATCGTTCCGGAATCACTTTGTGGGTTAAAGAACTTTGAAAAGTCTGAAAGTAGAATTCCCACTAAAGTCAAAGTCAAAGTCATTCAGACAGATTTGAGAAAATTCTGGCACTAGGGCTCTTTAGGGGATAAAACCTACAGCTCACTCGACATATAGAAGATGATCTTCCAAAATATAACAGTCCTACAAAACGAGTCTTCACATTACACACACACATACGTTTTTCTGTACCCTAAATATTTCCTTCATTTTCTAAGTCCCATGTGGTGCTGTAGCACTCATATACAAAACCTATTTCAGTTATGAAGTCTATACATTTCCGACACAGCTGTTCTGACTATATTACACCGCGTAGCAAATTTATTAGTACCTTCGAAACTGTTTTCTCTTCTTATTAACATTATAATTATAAAACATAGAAAAATCATGTAAAAAGGTAATAGAAATAAATTATATAAGTTGAACTTGACTTTTATAAATTGTATTTTTTATTTTAGTTGGATACAGGTGAAATAACAATTCTAGAAATTGATATTTATAAACAATTCAACAATTATTAATAAGAAACAAATATTTTTTTATTTTATGATATTTATTATATTCTAATCATAATATTTAATTATGTTTTTGATTACTGTGTTCTATTATGACTTGGCCTGGCCGTTACACGGTTCAGTTGATAGTTGCTTTCAGTCAGTACGAACTATGGTATCACTCCTTAAAAACTAAGAGCTGTCAACTAAGTGAAAAAAACCGGTCAAGTGCGAGTTGGACTCGCGCACGAGGGGTTCCGTATCATTTATGAAAAAAGTACAATAGGAATGGTCAAGTGTGAGTTACTTAAGTTGCACGTTATTTCTAATAGATAGCGCTACTAGTATACAATTAATTCATATAAATCAACAGCCTTAATAATTTATTTATTTTAATTTTTAGTATTTGTTGTTATAGTGGCAACGGGTATACATCATTTGTGAAAATTTCAGCATTCTAGCTATCACGGTTAATGAGATACAGCCTGGAGACAGACAGACAGTCAACGAAGTCTTAGTAATAGGGTTCCGTTTTACCCTTTGGGTACGGAACCCTAAAAAGGAAAAGAATAAAATTAAAAATTTAAAAAACCCCCGACACAAAAACTTAATTTCCCTTTAAAAAGTAAGAAATAATAAAAAATACGTCGCGTTGGGGGACCGCTCCTAATTATTTCTTACTTATCTACGATTTTTTTCATAAGTATCACATGCCTACCTTTTTAGGAGCGGTCCCCCAAC
>NWSH02000571.1:3591933-3609061 GCA_002382865.2 Heliothis virescens
GGCATAGGTTTTGTATTGAACTTGGCTTTCCTTTTTTTTTACATTTATGTTTTTGGTGGGATACATCATACGTCATACGATTTAATGTTCAAATTTAAATGACACGTTATTTGCTGGGTTGAAGCGGTGCCGGTACAATGTGCCATGACGCTAAGAATGCAAATTTTGACATGTGACTTTTATATTCAAGTATTTTAATCAAAGAAGTTCTTATAGGAAGTAGGTCCCCCCGGGGCGGTGGTGAAACCGCGGGTAAATAGCTAGTCTGTAATATACTAAAACTCAACGCTCAGCGCTTGTTTGATCTACCTTCAATAATTGGCCATCTATGGACTATTAAAAAAAAAACATTTCATTAAAATAAGCGTACTTTGTAAATATGTACGTGTTTAATGTCATTACGCAAAAAATAAATGGCATTAAACAAAATGATTTCGAAAAATAAAAATATAAAAATAGATGTAAGTGAAAAATGTCTGAAAAAGTTTATATATTCTTGAAAGATGACTAATGAGGCCGATTACTGAGAAAAGGAGCTTATAAAAAACATTGTTATTTTATAGACTGGAATTCTAAGAAAAACGTATAACTTTTAAGCTTATTATTCAGAAAAATCCCTAGTCGAAATGAATCTTGATTCTGGCGCGAAAGAAAAATAAAAACCGAAAATATTTTTTTATTTAATAAGGAACAACACTAGCGAGATCAATTGAAAAGCCAATTTTTTATAAATGCTGCATTGATATATAGATTCCGCCAGCGATTTCTCCCGCTTTCCGTGGGAATTACTCCACGCACCCGGATCAAAATAAGTTGCCAAAAAAGTAACAACACTGACAATGTCTAACAATGAACGAATCAACGAATTTCGCATTCAAACAAATAAACAAAGTCTTCTGCTTTATATTATTAGTATGGGAACATATCATATTTTTGTGCCAAGAGTAAACCTTTTTAATAAATAATAATCACCTCATTAGAATAATTAGACCACCCACGCGTTTCTATTTCGAATTCACAAAAACCAGTCACGTCTTTTTGCGTCAAGTGCCTACTCTCAAAAGCAGGCAACATCACTTCAGTCTAATGGCGTTCTATATTCAAAACTTAACCCCGAACAACCCAGAACTTTCCATTCATCCCTAATTCCCTCCATTCTTTCCAACAATATCAATATTTCCATAAACAACCATATTTCACCTTCGTACACACGCGCCATCAATTCATCTTATTTCCCACAAGTTCCAACTCGCGAAACTTTTGACAGACCGCGTCAAAAACTTGCTTGATATCTGAATCGTAATCGAGATGGTGAATCGAGAATCGGTTGAATCGAGAATCGATTTGGCATCGTCAGGTGGTGGTGACATTTGCGGGATCATCGATGGGTGAGATAAAGTTGGCTAAGTTTTTGTATGACGGAAAGAGGGTATTACAAGTTAAGCAGCTTAGCTACAGCTGTTTACTTTGAGAGATGATTCGTTCCATTTGTTAAGCGTCAAATTCTAAGCATTTAAGATATCTGTTGTCATTTTCATTGTTGTTTCACATTTAATTTGAGTGGTAACAGCTGCCGTAACTTATTTTGGCTATTAATTTCTTACTAAGGAGAAATTTTGCTCAAAACTAGCTACGATCTTTTCATCCGTGCCTTATTGGTAAATTAGTTTACTTTTTCTTATTTTCTCATGGTTCTTCGTAGCATGAATTTTAGTCTATAAACATATCGGAAAATAATTATCACAGTAAAACGGCTGACGTAATTAAGATAAAAGATACAAAGATGGTTACTTCAGGTATCCAGGAAACCCCTGCGGGGCCCACTAGGGCCAGAGCCCGTCGGGGCTGCGGGTTGTTCGAAAGAGTTACCGCGGCCCTGGCACACAAAGGGCTCCCGAAGGAACACGGTGGGTTTTAGTCAGTAAAAGTCTGACACTTCCTCCCGCTGTCATCCACAGCGGGAGGGGTCATACTGATAATTTCCCATCGATATAAAAAAAAGGTATCCAGCTATTCTAGTTTCTTAAAGACTCAACGTGAGTAGGCCCTCTATTAGACGGACGGACGATCTGGTCAAGGTCGCCGGGAAGCAGTGGATGGGGTTTGCTGAAGATCGAGAAATTGATGAACATTGGGGGAGGCCTTTGTCTAGTAGTGGACATCTTTCGGCTGAAACGATGACATAATATAAAAAAAAATACTTTAAAAAACACTAGAAAAACACGCTTTTATAAGTGCACTTAAAAGCCAAAAATCTACTTCCTCATCAAAGTTCATTTACAAGACCTTTCTAAAAAGTCCAAACACGGATATAATACAAATGTTTCATCATGAAGTTCCGCTTCATCATTCCGGCTCCATCATGAGATCAGTTCGTCAGTACCATGTTATTGTATTGTCATCCGATCAGGGGGGTGATTCTCTAACGCAAAACATCTTTACAACCAAGAAATCATCGTTGCAACATCTATAAGTGCGCGATCGCAGCGCTTCAACGATGTTAACGGCGCGACATAGAACTAAAATATGGTTCCAAATGTATGAAAAATCATCCTCGCCTTCGACGACAACGACGACTTCGCCTTCGATTTTATCCTTCAAACCGAAAAGCTTGTCATTTGTGAGGTCGTCGTTGTTGTCATCTATGATGTGTCAGTTAGAGAATACCAATTCTCACGATGCTACTTCATATCCTTGGAAGATGAAGAAATTAGTCATCTTAGATTTGATTACATGTTAGTTACATACAGGTGGACCTAATAAAAGCGTTTCAATTATGTATAGATCAGGTAAACGAGGAATATACGACATAGATTTTGTAATAAAGGTAATTTCAGAATACGCGATCCAAACTTCGAATTTCGGGCTATCTATTTCCAAAGATAATTGATTCCAAAGATAATGATTGTTGCAGTTCAAAGGAGTTTCCTATCTTTGTTCTTTGTCTACCTTTACAGGGGGTGAAAGTTTATTTGTTCAAATTGCAGAAGTTAGCGATCTTGTGTAAGTATTCCAATCGTTTGGACAAACGATGTTTTGTTTGTGTCTGAATGTTCTTTATAAATCGAGTTTTTGAACGAAAACGTTTTGTTTGAAGGGCGGTTTTATTTTTAGTAGTTGGTGGATATTTTAGAGCTTTTTGAGTTTTGAAGCTAATTGCTGCTTAGGGCTAGCTGTGGTTGTTACAGATTTATCGTTCTTGACAGTTTTTCTTATATTTTTTTTTGTTTTAGATATTCGGCCTACTTTTAGCGTTCCCGCACACTGCAGACTAAAAAGTCGGCTGACAGTTGGTCTCTTGGTAGACAACATTTAAAAAAAATGAATATCGCAATGTTTTTTGTCGGTGATATTGTCGATAAAATACGTGGTCATTGGAATGTGCCTACTACTAGTCATCTTCATACTGATTTATGAGCTCATCCCATCGGCCGACTAAAAGTCTGCAGTGTGCGGGTACTCTTAGAGTTCAACCAAAAAATTAAGATTAATAGAAAACAAAAAGTAGTCTGAAATCAGCCGTAAACAATATCTCTCTTACTAACCAGCGGCCGTTCCCAATAACCTATCTATCTCTGGATTCGCATACTAGAGCTAGAATTTTGACATTGGCCCCATACAAGTAATGTCAAATTCCTATCTCTAGTAAGCAAAGCCAGAGATAGACAGAATATTGAATTCCGCAGTTAACCAGCATTTATCTGTAGCTTTAACAGCAACATAGACAAACTTACAGTCCAATGCTCAAATAACGTCTAGCAAAGGCTTGAGTCATGGCCCGTCGACCCGGTACTATGTTCCGTCTGTCCGTCTGTCCATTGTTGAGACCGCTTTGTATCGCATCCGTTGCAATGGCACGTGAACACGGCTTTATGTCTTGTGAGATGATTCGGACTGGTGTAGTTAGAGATATGTTTATGCTCTCAAATTGTTTAAATGAAAGGCTATCTTTGAATGTCTAAAAACTTTTATAAGTAAGTCACCCACAAAAAAGTAGGTACAGATGCTAGCACATCAACCTAATTATGTTTTTTTTTCCAGTAGATTTTCAACCTTAACACATTAATAGAAGGTTAATGTTCGATTGGTAAAATTTGATAGATTCGGGTAGGTTGATATGTTGTTGTATGTACCTACATGTGTCTCTCGATGATGGGACTAACACTGGAAGATTTATTCAAATCGGACGAGCAGTTTTAGAGCACAAGGCGTTCAAGAAAACTAACAAACAACTTCAAATCAGTTTTGAAAAAGTAGTTTTTAGTGGTGTCACCACGCGTTCTGAAGGATTGTCTTTAGGAACACCGCTAAATGTATCCACAAAATCAAAATCTCTTAACCTCTCACCGTGAAATCCAAATACGAAAACTGAAAAATACTTCCATCAAAATATTCTTGTTTTTGTAATATTAGTCAGGATTTTTTGTACGTTAGCAATAATTTACTTTCCTTAAAAAAAAGTATGTTACGTAACGTAGTACTTATATCTCAAGTCACAATTTACAAGGTTATCAAACTAAATGGCGAAATTACTTTTCATATAAAAACACACGACATTTAGCTATCATCTCTGAAGCAGCCATTACACTTAAGTGAAAAAAATCCGGGCACATTTTGCTCATAATCAAAAACTCAATCTGAAATTAAGGGCTGTTCCCATTTCCTTTTAATTTATCGCTATATGGCAGCCGATTTTATTTAAGACAGGAGGGTACATGTCATAAAGTCATCTTGACATCGTATTGGTTATTTCCTGCTCCTGACGTTGGCAATGTTATCAAAAACAAAATGGAGGTTGTCAAAAGATTCGTTTATGATGTTAATTATGAAAGTATTACAGACAGGTTTGTATAAAAATATTTTATGTAGAGAATTAAGTTACGTCTCTTGACGATAAAAGTATTTAAGTAGGACTGTATAAGGAGAAATTATTTAATTGTAGAATGAGGCATGGTACCCATGAACGGCATATCAACATAAGTTACTTTTAGGCGGTAATGATATAGTCTTGAAGAGCTCGTGGCTAAGTCAAAAGCCGCGCGGATCGATCGATTAAGCAACGCTTGACGCGGTTCGGTCCGTGGATGGTTGACCATCTTGTCATAACGAGTTCTTCCGTGTTTCGGAAGGCACGATAAATTGGTGGGTCCCGGCTGACATTTGAACATCTTTGACAGACGTTACGGGTAGTCAGAAGCCAGACTGACAACCAGTTTTACTAAGGAGTATCGGATTGCCCAGGTAACTGGGTTGTGGAGGTCAGATAGGCAGTCGCTCCACGAAAAACCCTGGTTCTCAGCTGCATCCGGTTAGACTGGAAGCCGACCCCAATATAGTTGGGAAAATGCTAGGCAGATGATGAAATGATATAGTCTAACAGCGCTTTTATTCTAGCGGACTTTACTTGCGAATACATAAGCCCGGTATTTTTACGTGCGGCAAAAACCTCTCACGCAGTTCCAGGTTTGTTCATCGTTTGCACCAGTAATTGTCAACTGTTTGTTTCTTATAATAATCGAGCTTTGCTGTGGGGAAAAACAATTCGAAAATCCGCTATGTAAACACTCTATTAGCTAGTACAGAAGTTCTCAGAATCAGAATCTGTAAAATTTTAGCACACGGAACATTAACCTTGCCCTACTGTGATAAGGTTGGAAATATATTGAAGAAAGACAGAAACAAATCCTTTGCCGCCATGATAATTTTCCACAAGTATCCACATAACACATAATAATACCTTTTTAGAACAAGATACATTACTGAGATCAAAACTTCAATACAACAACTGTGCTATGTCTAAATGAAAAACTACACGTTGGTTCGACATCATTTCCATAGCTAGCTTGTATGCTGTGGTTTGTCTCGCTATCTGAGAGAGATAGATAACGTATATGGGTAAAAACTATGGGCTCCACTTTTATTCTACACACGTTAACGTCGGTCCTGCGCCTAATCTCTCTCCGGTCGTGACGGATTGCCGTCCCATCGGGTTATGAGAGTGAGGGAATAGGGAGTGCACCTGTGTCTGCGCAAATGCTTGCGCACTATAATATGTCCTGCGCAGCTGGCTGATCTCCTTATATGAGAACAGCCGATGTGGCCGACAATCGGCTCGGACGCCATCATCAATCACCACACACATGATAATCAGTTCTTTTATATTCGCCACCAGCTTAGACTTTTCCTTGATATGTTAAGATTGGCTTTTCAGGCAAACCAGATGCCATACCATGGTTTTACATGGAGTGTTTACTTATTTAGACCCCTCAATGTTGAACAGCCTGATAACATAGTTGAACTGGATTACTTAAAAGATTTCAAAACGAGTTTTTCTCTAGATACTTTAATGCAAAATAAAAAAGCAAAAACATATAAAAAGAGAAGTATTATAGTAAGACATTTTTTTTTAAATAGCCTTTTGTATTGTCCCACTGCTGGGCATAGGCCTCCTCTCAAATTGAGAAGGATTGAGCGTTAATCACCACGCTTGCTCAATGCGGGTTGGTGATTTCAGACTTAATAGTCCAGGTTTCCTCAAGATGTTTTCCTTCACCTTTTGTCAGCCATTGGTGTCTAAGATATACTTAGAAAAGTACATACAAAACTTAGGAAAAGTTGCATTGGTACTTGCCTGACCTGGAATCGAACCCACACACTCATACTTGAGAGGTTGGTGCTTTACCCACTAGGCCACCACGATTTATAGTAAGACATACTAAGAAAAAAATAAATTATTCTTTCATGCAAATTCAACACCTTAAAAATACAAAAACAGAATAATCATCATCTAAAAAGCCTTGTAAAGCTGAAATATCACCAAGCGAGAATATCATACTTGCCTACCCATACTAAATTATGGAAAAGGAAAAAAGAAAATAAAAAAACCGGCCAAGTACGAGAGCGACTCGCGCACGAAGGGTTCCGTACCATTTATGAAAAATGAACGTATCTATTATTTACAACTAGACAAAATACAAACATTTTTGGGCAGCAAAAATAAACTTTGTTTTTCATACAAATATATGAATAACAAAGTTATAATTTGCGGTTTTACATATGCGTTTATTGTATAGGGACCCCTTAATATATTTTTTTAAATTTTTAGTATTTGTTGTTATAGCGGCAACAGATATACTTACATCATTTGTGAAAGTTTCAGCATTCTAGCTATCACGGTTAATGAGATACAGCCTGGAGACAGTAAGACAGACAGACAGACAACGAAGTCTTAGTAATAGGGTCCCGTTTTACCCTTCGGTTACGGAACCCTAAAAAAAGAAAATAAAAGCGTCATTTCGTTCAGAATCGCAAAGAAACCAACAAACAGATACGTAGATGGAATATTAAGAATTCCATTATTTTAATTAAAGAGAATTTTCTTTTCGGCTTTTTAATAATTCCTTGTGCCTATATTTATGCGAAAAAATTAAAAGAAAAATGATGATGCCAGATGTTCTAGTGGGCTGGTATCAAGAGCTCAAGTTGTTAGGTAAATAAAGCAGAAAAGTGTTTTTTTCAGACAAGTGTACATAATTTATATTCAATACATACACATAAATAAGAAGAGCTCGTGGCTAAGTCAAAGCCGCATGGATCTATCAATCGTAAGGTTAAGCAACGCTTAAACGCGGTCGGTCCATGGATGGGTGACCATCTTGACATAACGAGTTCTTCCGTGTTTCGGAAGGCACGATAAACTGGTGGGTCCTGGGCTGTCATCCCTTGACATCTTTGGCAGTCGTTACGGATAGTCAAACAGAAGTCTGACAACCAGTCTTACCAAGGGGTGCCAGGTTGCCCGGGTTACTGGGTTGTGGAGGTCAGACAGGCAGTAAAACACTGGTTCTCAGCTGCATCCGGTTAGACTGGAAGCCGACCCCAACGTAGTTGGGAAAAGGCTAGGCAGATGACATACACATAAATAAGGCATATCATCCTTACACTTCCATGCTAATAATTTCACAATAAATCTTGTTATCTACAGACGCCAGGCGCAGGTCAGCCTACCTGAATCTGTTAAATATCAATCGAATATTTACCTTTCATTATTGTGACAAGGTTGAAAATCTATTAAAGTATTTTATAGTTTGAAGTTAGTTGATGTGCTGTCGTCCGTACTTTATAAGTAACAGAATATCTTTATTACTTTACATATAAAAATCAAAGTCCTGACTCATTCACTGACTCATCAACTAACTTAAACCTATAAAGCTGATGCACAGAGGTTCATCTTAAAACTCTCACGCGAGATAAAAAAGGATTTCCCAAAGTTCCTACGGGAACGGGAAAAATGTATTTTAAGTTTTACGCGGGCGAAGCCGCTGGCAGAGGCAAGTTTGACATAACGACAATGTATAAGAATATTTTTTAAACTTTCGTATTCAAAGAACATGTATCTATGATTATAATTTCAGAACCAAGAACACATTTGAAAACAAAGAAAATCTAAATCCGCTTTCTTCAACAAGCGTCGATAACCTTTATTTTCCAAAGAATAAAAATAAATCAGACGCTTCAAATCTTTCAAAGACTTTGATAAATCTCGAAGGACGGCCAAGTCTCAATCTTTGGAAAATCCCACTTGTTTTTTTCCTCATAACTTTGAAGGACCAATAAAGTTGGGATCGGGACGACACCTGTTTAAATGAGACCTTGATATTCAAATGTAAAAGCTTATTTAGGAAAATAAGTGCTGAAAAAACGCTTTTTAATTAAGTTGTTGAAGTTTGGGGATTTTAGAGTAAGAGTGTAGATAAATGATATAGAAGTGAGAGTTTTCCTTATTTAATAATGGTATTTTGGTCGATATTACAGCTTAGAATAGCACATTAGTAACCGGCGTGTTTAACGAAAATCCTTGGATAGTAAATTCATTGCATTGTAGTGTTTTTTTTTATTGTGAAAAATCATCAAAATATTGAAAAGAAGAAGAGTGTCAGACTCATACTGACTAAAATCACCGTGTTCCTTCTGGAGCCTTTTGTGTAACAGAGTCGCGGTAACTCTCGCGAACAATCCCGTAGCCCCGGCAAGGTACATTGTAGTCTTGCACAGTAACGCACACAAAATGATCTTACTGTTCTATCGATACATAGTAGGCTATTATATAGTCCATTTCCAATGTAAAAAAATGGCTATAATATTTCTGAAATCAAACAGCAAGTTTTGCGAAATCATATAAAAATAGCTTGGTACAACAAATACTGTAACATAAAACCTTCGCGTCCACTGTTCAAGCAATAAAAATAGCCACCACCCACTGTGACCGACCCACTGGACAAAGTCGTAAAAATAAGTTTTTTAGGAAAATATACTTCCTGAATGTTTTTTTGTAGAAATCAGATAGGTAGTTTTTTTCTTATTACCGTTTGTGATATAAAATATTAGGTTACGGACATAATGAAGCTGAATAGTCTGTTTATTTGCTTAGACTTCCTAATCTCAGGAACTACTGAATCGATTTAGGTAGATAGATGCATTTATTTGCTTGAAATTTGAGAAATTCTTTCAGTGTTAGACAGCCCATTTATCAAGAAAGGCTTTAGGTTACTTTTTATCCAAGTGCACGGAGTGGTTCCCACGGAAAATAGTTAAAACTGCTGGCGGAAGTTACTACAAAACATCATGTATTTTTTCAAAAGTGAAACGTTTTAACAAGTCCCGATAAGGCTTCCAGTATTAACAATAAACACCACAGATACACAGACTACAATAGTACTCAAAAGTATAATAAAACCCCCAATCCCCCAATCCCCCATTCCCCCAATTCCCCATCACACAGCTAATAACAGCGTCCAGACAAAAGCGGAGCGAGCGTATAGCGCTGTCGATTAAAAATGTCGCTTTTTGC
The DNA here is from genome assembly GCA_002382865.2 of Heliothis virescens. Lineage (NCBI taxonomy): Eukaryota > Metazoa > Arthropoda > Insecta > Lepidoptera > Noctuidae > Heliothis > Heliothis virescens. The sequence goes on from NWSH02000571.1 coordinate 3,601,784, forward strand.
TCGAAAAACCTTAATTGAGGCCAGTTGGCTTCAGGCCAGGTTATTGAAGTCGCTACCAATTGCAATGTTGTCGAATTTATTGTGTTAGCTCGTTGATATTGTGTTATAGTTTTCTGATGTTGCTTTTTAGGATTCCGTACCCAAAGTGTAAAACGGGACCTTATTACTAAGACTCCGTTGTCTGTCTGTCTGTCTCCGGGCTATATCTCATAAACCGTGATAGCTAGAAATCAAATTATGTATTTCCGTTGCCACTACAACAACTAAAAATTAAAAAAATATATATTAAGGGGGGTCCTCATACAATAAACATGTGAAACCGCAAATTATAACTTTGTTATTCATATATTTGTATGAAAAACAAACTTATCTTTTTGTTACCCGAAAAATGTTTGTATTTTGGCTAGTTGTAGGTAATAGATACGTTCATTTTTCATAGACAAATGGAACGGAAGCCTTCGTGCGCCAGTGGCCGGTTTTTATAAAGTGCCACTTCTAACTTCACTTCAGACAGACATCCACGTCCATGTTTCGCTTCACTCAATCATTGGTGTCCGAAATATACTTATAAAGACAACAAAGTAATAAAAAAAAATTACGTGGTCGAATTGGGAGCCTGCTCCTTTTTGAGCAGTCGGTGAAAAAAAAAATAGGCAGAAAATTTACGTACTTGCCTGACATGGAATTGAACCCACAACTTTTGAAGATAGTTTTATTTTAAACTAGCTTCTGCCCGCGACTTCGTACGCGGATCCTGTTTTTTTTATATAATCATATTTTCTCATCGTTTAAACCTTCCCTCGATCTGTACAAACATTTTAAGACCAAAATAAGCCCGATCGGTCCAGCCGTTCTTGAGTTATGCGCTTACCAACACATTTAGCGATTCATTTTTATATTATAGAAGATAGTAATTTTAGAAGTTCGTAGAAAAATGTCATCTGTCCCATTACGATTGCTCCATGTGCTAATTAAATAGTCACAAACTGACGAAAAACACGTCGAGTATCATTGAATTTCACAAAGAAAATCTGGTGACCAAATCAAAATACCCAACCACATCATAACAGACAAAAGTTTCCACCCATATGGGCACGCACACCATAACAATAGTCACTATACAGACGACAACAGGTCACGGTACCCGAATCTGTCAAATTTTACCAGTCAAACATTAACCTTCAGCTATTGTGATAAGGTTGAAAATCTATTGCAGAAATTTGACAGATCGTGGTAACTTGATGTGTTGTCGTCTGTACAACATGTCGGCAGTCGTTAGGCTTCCATTCAATTTGTCGTGACGCCAGTCTGTAACTTTTATTAATAAAAGCGTCACTGACTATTTATTGGTTATAATATGTACTAAGTAGTGTCATGCCACGGCTTCACACGTGTAATCTGTTCTTCTATAGTAACATCATAAAGAGGAAAAGTTGTTTGTTTGTGCCCTAAAGTATGTATTGTTAGTGTATTTGAATGCAAAGAAATCTCTTTCTTATTCTATTTCTTATTTAAAAGTCTCGGAAAATACTCTACCGATTTGAGGAATTCTTTCACTTTTTCCAAAAACCTTTTTTTTTCCGAAAAGTGAATATTCAACTAAAGATTTGTCAAAAGGGTACAGTTGTTAGTTTGTGAACGGATTTTCACCTATTAAATTGCTGAATCAGTCTCACAAAGCAAGATAAACTCGTTCATACATAGTATTTCGCGATTTCCACCTTTCATCCATTTTCTCCCAAGTTCATGTCCTTGTTTTACAAGGATCTACACAATGTCTAGATTTTTCACAAACAGGGAAAAACATACAAATCTAGCTAGGTTTGTAATGCATACTAAATTCCTGCTATTTGAGACTCACGAATAGTTCTAGTGTCACGCAAAAAACTCTTCTACAACTGGGAAAGCGATTTACCAGGAAATGGGAATTTGCTTGTCTGTTCGTTTGAAAGGACTCTTAATCAGTTTTTTATTAAAACTAGCTCTTTGCAGTAACTAACTCTCTTTTTAGGGTACCATACCCAAAGGGTAAAACGGGACCCTATTACTAATACGGTCTGTCTGTCTGTCTCTGGGCTGTATCTCATAATCCGTGATAGCTAGAAAGCTGAAATCTTCACAAATGATGTATTGCCCTTGCCGCTACGACAACAAGTACTAAAAATAAAAAATATATTAAGGTAAATACATTAAGGGTCGCCATACAATTAACGTGTGAAACCGCAAATAATAACTTTGTTATTCATACATTTGTATGAAAAACAAAGTTATTTTTGCGGCACGAAAAATGTTTGTATTTTGGCTAGTTGTAGGTAATAGATACGTTCATTTTTCATAGATAATGGAACGGAACCCTTCATGCGCGAGTCCAACTCGCACGTGGCCGGTTTTTGCGACACTCATCCACCAATTTCTCCCCAATCTCAAACCGATTGTGAAAAATAAACACCTTTCCAAGTCATAACTTGTTATAAAAATGTAAGCTCAATATCACATTTCAGCCATAAAATTCTCTTTATTGGCACTTTGACAGGTAAAGCCGGAATACTAGTATTTTTACCACGTAAATGGAGGCTTTAGAATAAATACATCGTATGTGATATTGGTCTTTTATTGCAGAAAAGAAGGTATCGATCCCTACTAATATTATAAATGCGAAAGTAACTCTGTCTGTCTGTCTGTTACGCTATCACGCCTAAACCAGTGAGCCGATTTTGATGAAATTTGGTACAGAGATAGAATAGACCCTGAGGAACAACATAGGCTAGCTTTTTATCTGGGTACGGGAAATAGTTCCCTCGGGAAGAGGGTGAAACCGCTGGCAGAAGCTAGTAATATTCTTTGAATGCACTAATCTCAGTATCTCCGAATTACAACACTCTTAATGTTACTTAAGTTACTTATTTGCGGAAAATTATCGTCGTATGGAATGGGAATATATTCCCAATATCTTGTATTTTCCCATTTGATACGCCAGTCACGTCGTATTGCATCCACAGCACGTTCCAAGCTTCTGATTTTTATTACAACGCTTATTATGTGAGCAAGATATATGATAGGAAAAATACTATTTATGTGGTAAATTATTAGTTTTTTATTCACGTCATGTTTATTTTGCAATGGTTAATAATCATCGTTGTAAGAAAATAAACTACTCACATAATTGAAGAAAAAAACCACTAGTATTTTTTTCTTAAATATCTTTCTGAAAAGAGTTCTCAACGTAATTGGGCAAAAGCTAGGCAGAAATATTTCCAAAACTAGTAACGAAGTTACCCCAAAATACAGTTAGCTAAAACTGTTTATTAAATAACAAATAATAACTAACTAGCTAAGTCAATGAAGAGCTCACGAATCCTAACGACCATTAGATTAGTGATAGATTAAATTGCCGTGAACTCATCAATATTGACTTGAAGTGTCAATTAGTCTACCTGTCAATCATTTTCATTGTATTAAATTCGGCTCCTAAATTCAGTGCTGCGTATCTGCTAATTCAATTAACGTTTCAAGCGTAACGATACCAATACTAATAACATTCTACCAATCAAAATAATGGAATTACTCTGTCTCTCAACTGATGAAACAGTGAATATTTCAAATAATATTTTATTGGATGGATATTCGGAATCGTTTCGCAATATAGTATTTTGGGTTCACTGTAGTGCACACTACTGTTCTGTATTTAAATTTAACGAACATAATTTATTGCTGAAAGCGGTATAGTGAGCACTCTGATTGAAGCAATAAATTAAACTCTTCATCAATATCAATTAATCTGCCAAAATTGTGAGATGCTAATGGTAGGAAACACTTAAGTGATCAACATCTTCGAAATTGTAACGATTTATTTGTAGGTGCTACTTACAAACATATAAAATACAGCAATTTACTTATCCGGATCAAATGTAATATTTCATTTGAAAATATGACTGAGCTTCGAAAATGGGCCTTAAAATCTAAATTAAAAAGAAGAAAAATCTGGAAAAGGATGTTTTTATGGAAATCTGATTTTATTTATTTAAATTTGAAATATTCGCGCTACCTGGTGTTATTCAACAAACCATACCGAAGGCATTTTGTTACTAAAATTAATTAACGAAATGGAGAGTGGAGGGATATTGGAAATTCTCTCATTATAGTCAATGGTTTTCATAAAGCTCCCAAAGATTATGAATTTTGTGGAACATCAGCTTATTATTAAATTAAAGTAATTTTTCGTGATAATCCTGTGCTATAATTTTTTATCGGGTTTCGGTCGGTTAATTATAATATTTTAGCAACGTCATTTGCTTTAAAAATGCTTCAACACGTATTTATTAAGTATGGTCCAATGCAAAATCTAATAAAAATGACGTATCACCGGTATTAAGAATAATTAACTTAGATTGTATTAAGTTTTATGGAACTCATCCTCAAGTTATAATAAGTATTTTAATAAATATTCAAACAGGAAAATAAGGCAACATAAAAATAAATAAGCAACCAAAACAACTTCGTACCGAATGGGAAATTACAACGTAATGGGAATTTCTAATTCTAAAACTCCGCCATCTTTTAGACATTAAACAAGTTTATTGCAAATAAACTGAAGTACCGTTTTAATACCAGGTACAAGTATTTTGTACCAAAGTGGACTTCCAGGGTAATGGCAGTTGGCTCGTTAAATCTCAGACAGGGTTAAGATTTATGGTTCCGTATTTGGTAAGTGTTTACTAGTACCAGCACTATTAACATTGTAAATGGGAAAACAAGCTTGTTGATTTGCAGAAACAGATGTCGTCGCCAATGGGAATATTTATTGTTCTTGTATTTGTCTTGTTTGTTTTGGGAATTGAATAATTTATGTAAAGTTAAATGTCGATGCCTGTTTTCCCAACATTTTGAAAAATTCCACGTTCTATCCTTTCTAGATCCGTCTACATTAAAGAGTTGGTAAATTATGTTAAATAGCGTTCCTCAAACTCTTATTTACATATCCAATATTTGTTTTACCCAAACTTATTTGAAATTTATTTTTATCTTTATGTATGCTGCCCATGTTTTCGTCTAGTATTCCTATAACATTTCTAATAAAAAAGTCAAATACAGCATTTTGTAAACGAGTCGAAGCTGAATATCAATATTTTATAGAGCGGTCGCCTCCTGACCTCTATACTCCATCTTGGCCGATAAGTTTTTAGATTAGGTCATTTGTCAGGCTTCTGACTTTCCGTATAGAATGTCTTTGATATTCGTATTACCAGTAGAATGGGCTATTTAACCTTACATTGGAGATCAATGGAGGAGACTGATGGCCTATTATGTGGTCAAGCATTCATAGTTAAACGTAGAAGATAAGGGACTGTTACAATAGGGCCTTTCATGATGCATTCAGGAACCTCTAGTAGCCATTACCATAACGTCATTTGAAATATCCCTAATCTTTCATGCGAAAATGGCTGAGACCATTTGGTTGAAATTTATCTAAGATTTTGCAGTCAGAGATAGGGTATTTCTTAAATTATTTTGGCAGCTATCCCATGCTGTTACCCAGACCCAATGAGAATTTCTTTCTACAATCGGAAAAAAAGAAAATTACTTAATTACTCCTTGTCATATCAGCTATCTGCCAGTGAAACTCTCGTCAAAATCGACCAATCCATTTATAAGGAAGAAAAAACAGATTACCGTGGGCCAAATTTTTATTTTGCAGTTATTTCAATATCCGAACAGACAGTCCCATTTTATTTATTCGTACAGATTTATTCAAAATGCTGGATTTCAAAACTTCTATAACAGTGAACCGACTCGAGTATATTCAGATGCATCACTTCATTTGGAAATGTTATGACTTACGACAGCTCCGACGGAATTGTATACAAAGCTGTCTGTTAGCGGACGTTCGTATAATTTATTATATCAGTCTGTCTGTTTGTATTTGATATGTTTGTAATATACACGGAAATGAATGGTTATTATAACAGTAAGGCTTTTGTTGGATTGATACGAATTGGTTTGTTTTCTCGTATTCTGCACATTGGCAATGACGGTTGTAGGTTATTTGATGTCATAAATTGTTCTAATTTAGTTAATAGCCAATCTATCTATATACATAATTATAACAGTTAAGTAAAAAAAAACTAAAAACTAATAATAAAAGGCGTCGAAAAATTCCTCCCCATTGCTGCCGACCGGGAGCGTGCCCAAAAGGCTGACAGCATTGCCACGCTGAATGGCAATGCTTAATCTTTGACCAAAGTAATAGCCAGCCCTTTGGTCACGGGTAGCGTCAACCAGCCGCCTAGACAGTTCTTTAAATATAATGTGGGCATTCGGCTAATAGCTATTTGGCTCTTAATAAACGTTGTGTTAAACGATAAAATTTTAGGTTTTTGTCTTTTTTTCTATCTCCATACAAAATTTAATCAATATTTGTTCAACCATCTTACAGCAACGGGTAGAGAGCCTGCCAATGGCCTACCACTGGAAATAAAATATATAACATTAAAGGCTACTTTTATCCAGGTACGGGAAGTAGTTCTCTCGAAAAGCGGGTGAAAACGCTGGTGGTAGCAAGTAAGTCTAAGATATTTCACCTAGTGAACCAAAGCAACGTCAACACATTAAAGTTGTGGAACCCAACTGCCACTGCCAAACTGTTTGCAAACTGTAAGTGCTAAATTATCCAGAGCCTGTTATTCAAACGCTCAGTTTGACGAGACTGGATGTTTGGCGTTGGTTAAGGTATTGGAGTTCAGTTAACAGGAACATATCTTATTTGGAACTTACATTCCAGATCTAAATCTAGGTTTGGTGAAAATGAAAAAATAGTTCAGGTACTTGATTGTATTGTGCATAAAGAAGGGGGACGACCAAAGAAACGTTGGGTGAATTCTGCAAAGGTCGACATATGGCTGAAGAGAAATTCACTTTGTGAGATGGAGGCATATTTATGAGTATTATAGAAGAAATCACGGTACGCCAACCCGCGAGTATATTTTACTACAAAATACTGCATTTAAGTTTTCGCACACAATTTTTAACTATTTGCTAGAGCAAGTAGAAGAAGACCAGAAAAACATATTCGTACGCTAGTAGAAACTGGCCTTTTTTTAATAGCCTATTTTATTGTCCCACTGCTGGGCACAGGCCTCCTCTCAATTTGAGAAGGATTGAGCGTTAATCACCAGGCTTGCTCAATGCGGGTTGGTGCTTTCAGACTTTATAGTCCAGGTTTCCTCAAGATGTTTTCCTTCACCTTTTATCAGCCATTGGTGTCTAAGACATACTTAGAAA
>NWSH02000571.1:3632196-3656814 GCA_002382865.2 Heliothis virescens
TGAAACTATATAGTAAGCATATAACAGGATTAAACCACCGAAAGTCATATGAGATTAGTAAGCAAGCCTCATTTCATTTTTTTTATAACGCAAAACAAACTTGTACTTTTTACGTTGATTCTATGGTCTTGGTTCGCGAATAACCCACCTATCTACTTTAATTCGTGACACTATTTTATGGTTATTATACTACATATTAAATACAAACAATGATTAAATTAAAAACAACAATTCGTTTAGGTCTAATAAACATAATATTTTTTTTTTAAATAGATTACAATCCGCCTTTTGGTCCTTTTCAGGTGTTACCGAAATATAACATACTATCACCTATTCATGTTTGGACACAACACCAAAAACAAAATGATTTAAATTCAATTAAAATATTATACTTGCAATTGTTGATTAAAGTATTAAAGAAAAATTACTAATAGAGTAGTAATAAATGCTTAGAATAAGGTATCGTTGTAATAGATACTGAGTCACACTGGAGTTGGGAAGTAGCTGAGAAAACAACTGAGAGAACAACGGAGTACACACAAGTATATATTCTATCTATGAACCTCATAGAGCGGTACTAAATTAAGTGTAAGATTCTAAATTTATTGCATTGTTTCACTAACAATATATAACCATTAAAAGTGCCATTGCATCAGGAAGAGACTATAAAAAAAAAGCTCATAATACCCTGCTTAACCTACAAAATATTAAACGTTCGGAATTTCACATATTCTTCTCTCTGATTTTAGCTTAACAGAGATAGGAATGTTGATATTACTTGTATAGGGGCTTAAATGTTCAAAAATTCTATTCTTAGTAAGCAAATCCTAGACGAAGTGTATAGTATTGTAGAACAGCCAGTAAATGTACACAAGCCTATATTACTCTAACTAGACGGATAAACAAACATTTTTATTTTGAGAGTTTAACAAAAAAGAAGTCAGCGTAATAAATTGTTTAACCTTTTACTTTTTTGGAAATGGAGTTTAATATATAAAACAGTTAACTCTGTACCTTTTGCACTCTTAAACTGACCAAATTACGCAAGGCGACATTCTTACAAAAGTACTAATAAATAATTTAGAGATATCAGTACTTCAATTTATTATTTCGTTCAGTTGAAAAAAAAAAACATTCCGATATCATTATACTAAATTATAGTGCTGCATTAACATGATTCAAGAAAACGGCTTTAACAAATTCACAAAATTAAATTAAGCCTAATTTAAAACAAATAACAAAAAGTAAAATAGAAAATCTACAAAATGGTTAAAAACAAAACAATCTTATATTTTGCTATATAATCTCAACTTTTTATTCCACACTACCGAGGCACAGGAATTTGCCTCGAGAACAGCGTCCTTCCACAGGCAATGTACGACAGGATTCGTTATTTGACATTGCTATAAAAAGTCTAATGAGTACTACCGAAATCTTCGTGACTCGAAAAACAAGCTGGTTCAAGTTTTTCAAGGGAAGTTGACTTATTTGCTACTGAATACAAGCTTCTGTCAATTGCACCAAAAGACGGTCAGACCATGCACCCTATGTTGTATGGACGACAATCAGGTCAACTTGCCCGTATCTCCTTCAAATTATTACCAATCACATAAACTTCCACTATTGTGATCACCGCCCGCTCGGATAATTTATTGCAGAAAAGAAACAAATTTGACATTATCTGTCGGTAACTTGATGTGTCGTCTCTTGTAGTCCTACAGTAGGATATTAATATTATATTGATAATTTTAAATTTAACACAAAACATCAGATTCGTTAGTTGCCGTAAGAGGTGACGACATTTCAATATAAAAAATAATACGTGTTTTGTAATTCGAGACTCTTTTTGTAAATCTCTTCTCCGGCAATGTTCCCAAAATCTAAGAGCAGGACTGTTTGGGGTGGCTTGCCGTAAATAGGAGGGCCCCATGCCTTTGCCAAAAGCTAAACACCCCTACTTTGACGATTTTCCTCGCGCAGTCTGCTATACCGAATATATAACTCCTCGTCCCGTTCGCGTCAACGCATGTAACAAAATAGTAACAGTATATAATGGCCGTCCGTAGCCATATTGTTCGAGCAATGGCGCTGTTCTGTAAATATAAGAAAAATCAGCCAGCTGCGCAGGACATATTATGTGCACAGCATTTGCGCTGGCAACGGTGCTCTCTCTATTCCCTCTTAGCCTATGGGATCGCAATCCGACACAGAGCGGAAGAGAGATCAGCGCATTACTACATCTCGAAGAGACGACTTAACGTGCTCTGCGATGCACGGTGTATCAATCACCAATTCCAGACTCCGGGTTGCTTATGTGAAATTTCTTAACAATCGGGATCGAACCCGAGATTCGTGCACAGTAATGACAGTCTATAATATTGTGTATATATTACGTAAGTTAAAGAAACCTATTTATTTACATTGTGAAATGAGATTGTCATTTCTCAAACTATAGTAAAATCGTGGACTCCCAACCGCAATATTAAATTAGGTGATATTGTTTTTTTTGCAACAAACACAGTCCACTGTTTATGTTCTGCAAAGCCCAAACTTTTATGCGAACAGTGTCAAATGGCATAATGTATGTATGAGCTAAGCTATTATTTTAATCTGGAATAAAGCGCGGAAATCTATGCTTCATCGTTTTTTATTTCCGCGATTTTCATTATTCTATAATACTAATATTTTTAACAGCTGAAGAGTTCAATGTTTTCCAGTTTGTTGTTTTGCTTCAACGCGCTTAATCTTAGAAATCTACCGTCCCATTTTAGGATCCGATTCGATCTTTAAAATCTCAGTGGTAGATATCCTATTATCGCGAAAGATTAGAGGTCCACGGGACGCGCAGTGAAACCGCTGACAAGAAAGCCATTATTAAAATAATAATAACATACCAATGGGGAAAGAAACATTGCTCCATTAAACTAGATAGAGTTCTTTTAAAAAATTTACTTTCAATAAAAGATATTGACGAAATCAGCACATTATCACTTCAATAAAGATCAGTGGTCAAGCTAGTCACACTATACATCTATCACATCTAAACCAAATTAATATTACGTAAAAAAGGAAAACTCTGGTTATTACCTTTGATTATAAAGCCTAAGTCATGATCACATCCATGGGGTTACAGAAACACAGTTTGACGAGCGCTCCAATGCTTGTTGGCCAACGAAATATCTGGAACAATATTTAGATGCTGGAACACGTCGTTGTTATCCATCCATTCTTTACACCTGAAAATACAAAGAATTAATGAGCCTCTGGTTATGTGTCGTGTGTATCTACAGGTTTCTGGAATGAACACATTGGTACAGACGAACAGCAGGTCAACGTATACGGAAATTCTGTCAAATTTACCAATCGAACGCTAACCTACCTCCATTTGTAATAAGAGTTGAAAGGTCATAATTGCAGAATTTTTGACAGATTATTGGAACTGATTGCTGTCGTCTGTACATTAGGAAATAAATAAAATTAACTGGCATATTGTATGATAGTTGCCTAGCTAATTATTAAATAACTCGGCTTCCGCCAGCGGTCACCGCTTTCCGTGGGGAAATTACTGTCGCACGGATAAAATTAGCTATGTCACTCGTGGATACATGTAGCTTCGTGTAATGGTGGAAAAGAAATTAAAAAAATAGGGTTCAATTACTTCCATAGATACCCCCTACAAACAAACTTTACAAATTAACCAAACAATCTTAACCTCTTTATAATATTAGTATAGATGTAATGTATCAGGTGAAACCGTTTTTTGAAACCATTGCCATTTTATAGATCCACCTTGCTTGTCCCGCGGTTCCACGCCGCGTACCAGGAAAGGAGGGTGGGGAGGGGGTGGGGCAGAGGGGGGGAGAAGGCGGGGTGGGGTGGCGGGGGCGGGAGGGCGCGCAGCTAACATGCAATGTCCTGACCTGGCCTGTCTCAGTCGCAGACTTGACCCGATTGAGCATGGATGGGATATTTGCCTACAGAGAAGAGCCTCTGCCGAATTATGGAGGTATCCAGTCGCAAGAAGACCTTTTTTTTGGTTGTTGTCAACGACATGGCGGCCATTTCCATTCAGCGTGTAGTTTGGAATGAACTCTGGATTTTGAGTTATGCAAACGATGTTCTTGTGTGTTAGTGTTTTCGGAGAACACGGGATTATTAATGTGTTTAAGTTATCCCTTAATAAATTTTTAAAGATAAACTGTTTTTCAGTCTTTTTTCAATACTTTTGTTAGGTTGGTTTAAATGTGTCAAACAATCCCGTTTATTAGGAAAATGCCAAATTTTCTTTATAATGGCAAAGGATGACTTGGTTTTATCGTTACTTGCTGACAAGGACGCGAAAACATCTTTATGATGAATCCTTAAAGAATAATTTTTTATATATCAATCAGTAGAAAAGTTATGCCAAATAAGATATATTTTCCCTAGACACTTTTTGATTGTGTTGATATTTATGTATAATCTATATTACTTGTCTTATACTAATATTAAAAGCTGAAGAGTTTGTTTGTTTGAACGCGTTAATCTCAGGTAACTACTGGCTCTATTTGAAAATTCTTTCTGAGTGTTAGATTAACCCATTTATGAGGAAGGCTATATCGGACTTTTTATCCGGGGTGGCAGTAGTTCCCGAGGTAGGGGGTGGAAACGCTGGCAGAAGCTTTGTAGGTTTCTAGTAATTATTTTAGGAAAGATTATAGGGGACTATTAATAATATTATCAAGAGATTTAATTTGATAGCTTGTTGATCCGGAACTACCGACCGATTTGAAAATTTCTCTTTCACTTTTGGAATGCTACATTTATCCCGCGAGTAACTGCCTTCACGTTGGTCTATGTTGTCCGCAAAGTCGCTGTGCTGAGCACGAGGTTTCGGGTTCGATTCCCTGGAACGGGCCGATGATCGCCTTTGTGGGTTTTAGGAAACTTTCACAAAGCAGCCCGGGAGTTGGAAGGTGGGTGAATTAATTACACGCCGTGATTCACCCGTGCATCGGAGAGCACGTTAATGTCGGTCCTGCGCCTGATCTCTCTCCGGTCGTGTCGGATTGCCGTCCCATCGGGTTATGAGAGTGAGGGAATAGGGAGTGCACCTGTGTCTGCGCAAATGCTTGTGCACTATAATATTTCCTGCGCAGCTGGCTGATCTCCTTATAAGAGAACAGCTGCCGTGGCCGATAATCGGCGCCATCATCCCTGAGTAACATAGGATAAATTTCATTCAGGTACACGAAGACCTTCCCCGGGACACAATTCGAACTCAACATCTTAAACTGTAGTCACTAAATAATATACCTAAATTACATATAAACCAAATAAAGGTACACAACACTTTAAACTTAACCCCTCAACTGCAAACGATTGTACCCGCGGGGTCTAATGTACCCAAAATAGGTTAACCCTTATCTGCTACGTCATTCGCATTAAATTAATGTTTGAATAGTACTGTAGGTTTGTTCGTTCGGGCCAACGAGTTTGAATGTTATGTTGAACAATGTTAATCAGGTGGGTTCGCTTGTTATGCCTGTAAAGTACGCAAAATATTGTACCTATAGTAAGATGTTTTGTTTGGGACACAAAGAAAGAATGGTAACATAATGGCAGCCACACACGATACAGTATACTTGCGCAAATCTGGATTTGCACAAGTATACTGTATCGTGTGTTGGAAGATAATTGCGCAAGTTGCTCACTTGTATACTTATGCAAGTCCAGACTTGCGCAAGTATACTGTATCGTGTGTGGCTGCCATAAGAAAAATATTAATCTATACTAATACTAATATTATAAAGCTGAAGAGTTTGTTTGTTTGAACGCGCTTATCTCAGGAACTACTGGTCCGATTTGAAAAATTAATTCAGTGTTAGATAGCTCATTTATCGAGGAAGGCTATATGCTACTTTTTATCCGGGTGCACCGAATAGTTCCCACGGGACGCGGGTAAAACCACTGGCAGAAGGTAGTACGTAATAAAACTGCTTATTTAAAGTTGACTCATTCCCGGTCCATTCCTGATTCAAGCCAAAATTGTTTTGTGGATTTTAAGAAACTTTCAAAAAACATCGCGAAGTCTGAAAATTGGTGATTGATACACCCTTGTCTTAGAGAGCACGTAAATATCGGTCCAGTGCCTAATCTCTCTCTGGTATTGTCAGATTTCTATCCCATCGGGCTATGAGAGTGAAGGAACAGGAAGTACACCTGTGTTTGCGCAAATGTTTTTGTACTTTAATTTTCTGGCTGATTTGCCACTCAACAACTCTGAAGGTGGTAAATTGCCCAAAATTACTGTTAAAGATGTACAAAAAACTGTAAATCAATCCGTAAGTCACAAGAACCCACTTCTCAACCTCAAAGAGATTACCCTCAGATTAATCTTATTTACTCAAAAGCCATTCAAGCCAAACACAAAGCTACTTAAATAACACAAAAACAATACCTAATGGCTCGAACTATAATTTGGGGAAGTTTGGAACTTTGGCCCAGTTGCCATGGTTACGGTGTAAGTGGAACCATCCATCTACCAGTGTCAGTGGTAATTAGATTAGCACCAACAGTAGGACGTAATGTTACAAAAGCTTTTTTTATTGTAATGTAAAGTTATATTGGTATTGAGTTTGTTTTTAGGGTTCCGTACCCAAAGGATAAAACCGGATCCTACTATTAAGACTTCGTTGTCTGTCTCCACGCTGTATCTCATTAACCGTGATAGCTAGAAAGCTGAAATTTTCACAAATGATGTATTTCCGTTGCCGTTATAACAACACATACTAAAAATTTTAAAAAATATATTGGGGGTCCCCATACAATAAACGTGTGATACCGCAAATTATAACTTTGTTATTCATACTTATATTTGTATGAAATACAAAGTTATTTTTTGCTGTCAAAAAAGTGCTTGTATTTTGTAATAGATACGTTCATTTTTCATATATAATGGTACGGAACCCTTCATGCGCGAATCCAACACGCACTTGTTGTAATTTTTATTTTCTTGATGGCAGCAGAAATTCATTAGAATAATGGTCTTGTTCTAGCTCGCCGCAAAACCAAGCGTTTACGTGCGACAAAATCTGTGTGGAAGTTTACAAAATAACAATAAGCAAAACAATAACATGCTTCCGTGTTATAGCGATGTTACAGTTTGATATCATCTAAAGGTCACCCATCCACGGATACCTGAGGCATGCTCAATGCTCCTCTTATCGTTGGATAGCTTCTGCCTGAACTACTCCGTGCACCAGGTAAAATGTGTATCCCTGCGGGGCCCACTACGGCCAGAGCCTGTCGGGGCCGCGGGTTGTTCGAAAGAGCTACCACGGCCCTGGCACACAAAGGGCTCCCGAAGGAACACGGTGGGTTTTAGTCAGTAAAAGTCTGACACTCTCTCACGCTGTCACCCACAGCGGGAAGGGTCATACTGATGATTTCCCATCGTTAAAAAAAAAAGTTTAATTGTATAGCTTCTTCGATAAATGAGCTATCAACACTGTAAGAATTTTTCAAGTTTCTTACTAGTACTTCATTAGATGAACACGTTTAAACAAATAAACTTATTCATAAACAATCTCTTCAGCTTTATAACATTAGTATAGATACCTAGATCGGTTACTAAGCCACGAGGATCTAACACAAAGATTACAAACGACAAAATTAAACTAAACTCTGTCCTTACCGCTTCGTTTAATATCAAACCAAAACTTAATTACATTTTGACTTTGCACGAACAGTTAAGAAGTTTATCAAACGCATCCGCCGCCATATTGCTTTTGCTTAAGATAATTATTATTATCTTGATAATATTTACACCTTTGACTATAATCAAGGATGTTATCGCGAAAATTACTAATCTTATTTTGGCTTTGATTATTATTGTAACTACTTCGGTAAAATTTTTTGAGTAAGTTGGAACTGAATTTGGAATAAGAATGAAGGTGTGCCTTAATTTTTAGGGTTCCGTACCCAAAGGGACCCTATTACTAGGACTTTGTTTTTAGCAATAAAATAAATTAAATCTATTGTTCGTAACAGCGTGAATAAACCAAATAGGGTAGACATTTGTAGGTATATTTTTTAATTTAAAGGAAATTCACTGTATAAATTCAAGTATTCTTGCATCTTGTATTCAAAACATTATTATTTATTATTTTCATTTTCTGTTTTCTCGTTTTACGCAGAAATGAGAGCAAAATACAATACACTTGCCTTTTATACAACTCGGCGTTTTGTAATACAATGCCGAATTTCTATGAATTCATTACAGTTATTACAAGATAATGGAGCGATGAAAAGCTACAATAATGCTAACAATTTGTAAGTGTTATAGTTTCTACTGAAATTAAGCTAATTAATTTTGAAGACTACCCGTAATTCAGTTTATTCTTGCTTGAATTTTAGATGGGTTTCATTTTGGATGGTCCTTGATAGAGTGCTTAATTTTTACAGCCTCGTTGGTCTAGCGGTCGCATAGCCGACTGCTGTGAACGAGGTCTTGGGTACGATTCCCGGGACGGGCCGAAATCGCTTTGTGGGTTTTAGAAACTTTCACAAAGCAGCCCGGAGTTGGAAGTTGGTGATTGATACACCCGTGCATCGGAGAGTACGTTAATGTCGATCCTGCGCCTGATCTCTCTCCCTCCGTCCCATCGGGTTATGAGAGTGAAGGGAATAGAGAGTGCACTTGTGTTTGCGCAAAAGCTTTTGAACTATAATATGTCCTGCGCAGCTGGCAGATCTCCTTATATGAGAACAGCCGCTGTGGCCGGCAATCGGCTAGGACGCATCACTTAATTTAAACATTAATGGATCAATGGATGGATTGTATCACCGTACATATATACGACTGGTTATCAGACTTGTTGAATGCAATGATGACCATGGGAGTTTAAATTATAAACGTAAAAGGTCTCACTACAAACAGTTGTTTTAAGAAAACCGTACGTTTATGATGTCGGTGAAATTGGTTCAATCTTTGCACAATCAACCCACTGGTTACTTAACCAAGAGTTCCTTAATGTCATGTGTTATCTCCTAGATAACCAGGCAATTATACAGGGCGGTTATATGCCATTACTGCGCAATTATAATGTGGTTTGTGGTCAACGAAGGGAACAGACTGTCTTAGTAATTACGTGCTAATTGGGAATAATGGGAGATAGCTAATTTTGGTGCTGTTTGATGGAGTGATTAAGGGTTGCGGTCAGTGACCTCAAGTGGCATTCAAAGGTTGACGCATGTTTCTAAAAAAATTTAAAAACCCGACACAAGAACTTAATTTCTATTTAAAAAGTAAAAAATAATAACATAAACTCAATCTTAAAATACCTTTAAAAGTATAAATAATTAAAAAAAAATACGTCGCGTTGGGGGACCGCTCCTATTTATTTCTTGCTTATCTGCGATTTTTTTTATATGTATCACATGCCTACCTATTTAGGAACTTATAACACCCTCCTTTTTTCGTCAGGGGTTAAAAAATTGATGCACTTGCTAACTATCGAAGGCGGGAAAATTGTAGACTGCACACATATACTTAAAAAAAAATACAGTGTTTTTAACTCCTTGCAAATTAACATTAAATGATAATAAAAATCCATGCATCCTTCCATAGGTTTCCATATCTCTCTTCTTGGTACTCGTCCCATAGAAACAACTTCACACACTCTGATAAAACTTAGAATATATCCTTTCTTGATAAGTGGGCTATGACATTTACACTGAAAAATTTTTGCATAGGTCCAGCAGTTCAGGAGATTAGCAAACAAACAAACTCTTCAGATCTTTATCGTTAAGATTTTTTATTTACAAATTGTTTTTAGACAGTTATTTCACCTTTCAATACTATTTCGCAGCTCTGAACTCCATACTTCCTGCATATTACCTCGGAACATCGATAACTGGTCGATAGAGTAATTATAACCGCACACCGTTAGACATCGACGGTAACTAGAGACAAAGAAAACACTAGCAAATTGAAGACTAACATTTACTTTAGCAACTTAAAGAGACGACGCCGTGATTTTTGGTCGAAGATAAAAGATATAGCGGGTGGGAGGACGAAGAAAAAATAATGGAAGTCAGCTTTAGGTATTTCCAATATGTAAAATGTTTCCACGTTAGAAAATTGTAACAATTTAAATGATGACGAAATAATCTTCTATCATCTACAGCTTGAAGATTCTTTGTCATATTTTAAACCGTAAAAAAAAATGCCTAGTATTTGTAGCACCAGCATCTCAAGTATGAGTGGGCGAATTTGAGTCAAGTACCAACTTGTCTAGGTTATGTGTGCTTTATAAGTATATCTTAAACACCAATGATTGGGTAAAGATGAAGGAAAACACATTGAGAAAAGCTGGACTTTAAAAGTCTGAAATCGCCAATCCAAATAGAGCAAGCATCGTCAAGGACGTTCGTTCCTTCTCTGTATGAAAGGGGGCCGCTAAAATGGCTAAATTGATTGAATTGAAACGCATAGAGAAAGATAAAAATAGGCTATTTTTAAAGGATTGTAGATGTAAATCTAATGGATTATTAAATACTGGCAGTTTTTCGCATTATTCTTGACATAAGTTTCCCGCTTAAGTTTAAACCTTGGACCACAAGAAGGGTATGTTCGAGTACCAGATAAGTACACCCAATTCAAATGAAGAGTGCGGAAAACTAATTGTATTAGCTCTATCCCTTTCCCTCAGCACGAGTGGGAGTATGCTCTACTTAATATGTCAAACTTTAATTAAGATAATTATTTTTGACTATCTACGCGTGTAATTGTATTTCAAGATTGAACTGAAAGTGTGATTATCATGTTTTGATGTCATTTTGTGTGATATGTCCGTTGGTAAGTACCTACACTATATAAATACATTACTTTGTATTTTGCAATGATGTACAAATGACAGGTGGGACCCACAGTTTAAAACGAGTCTCTCAAAACACGGCTAAGCAGATTTTGATGAAACATGGCAACGAAGGAACTGCTTCTCGCAGCCAGGTAAGAAGTAGCCTATGTGCTATTTTGATATATAAGCTATATTACTACCAAGTTTCCCCAAAATCCGTTCAGCCGTTTGCGCGTGAATGAGTAACAAACAAAGACAAACGTCCTCACAAATCGCATTTTTATACATATAGTGAAAAGGATAAAATACATCAAAATAACACACAGGCTACTTTTTATTCAGATCCGGGAATTAGAGTACTTCCTTTACGAAGCGGGTAAAACCGCTGACAGAAGCAAGTTTATAACACAAGTTAGCACGATGTACAAACACGTCCATTTATTTATATTTAGCGAGAACTAAATCTGAAAGCCGAGCAGGCAACAAATCAATTGTTCCTCTAATTCCATTCGAACGGGCATTATATATCTGCTGGCGAGAATAGATAATGACGTCAAATCGTCTGTTAGATCATCATGTAGTACGCTATTGCGGATTATTGAAGAAAAAAATACAGAGATAATTTTGGAGGGGATTCTTCTTCTTATCGTGTGACCTGCTGGTTTTTAGGGTTCCGTACCCAAAGGGTAAAAACGGAACCCTATTACTAAGACTTCGTTGTCTGTCTGTCTGTCTGTCTCCACGCTGTATCTCATTAACCGTGATAGCTAGAAAGCTGAAATTTTCACAAATGATGTATTTTCGTTGCCGCTATAACAACAAATACTAAAAATTAAAAAAAGTTATATATTAAGGGGGGTCCCCATACAATAAATTATAAAGACAGTGCAATTTGAATACAACGCCATCTGTTACTCAAGCGTGGAACTACAGCTTGGTACGGAACCCTTCGCGCGCGAGTCCAACTCGCACTTGGCCGGTTTTTTTTTTTAATTACCTAACAAGGCCCAGTGTCAGAGTTTTGTCAAATCCGCCTGATGGCCTGTGACGTGGAATTGTAACTACGACTGTTACTGAGTAGCATTCGGACGCCTGGCTTTACGGGCCCACCCAGGTACGGGGGTGCAACACCGCCAACTTCCAAACTCCTGAGTGAATGTTTCTTAAACCCAAAAAACGATTTCGGTCTGACCCAAGAATTAAACGCGAGACACATGCATGCAGTCGCACTATGCGACCACTAGACCAACGAGGTAATAAGAGCAAAGACGGATTCATGTGGTTAAAGATTTTGCACGGAGTGACTGCCTATTTGACCTCCTCAACACAGTTACTCGGGCAACTCGATTCTTCAGTCAGACTTTCTGGCTTCTGACTGCTCCTAAAGATTGCGAAGATGTACAAATGACAGTCAGCACCCAAAAATTAAATATTCCTTCTGAAACACAAGATGGCCACTCATCCATCTTCAACCTTATGATAGAACGGTGTGGCTGTACTTAACCATGAGTCCCCGAGCTAGTAAACTATATCACATTTAACAAATATGCCAAGATCCTTCGCAGCCATAAAAGTTACAGTACGTAACGAAAATATATGGGTATGGTAAAACTACTTTGATGTCAAGGAAACCTATAGTCCTTAGGGACTGTCAGAGTTATGAGTCAAGAGTATTATAAGAGTGATAGCTTTTGCCTCCGGTATTACCTGAAGCCTGTTCGAGATTATGTTATTAATCTAGGTATAACTATATTATGAAAAGGTAGATTGTGAGACTGGAAGGAGTAATGTTTAGATTTAGAAAAGCTTTATTAGGTAAAGTTGAAGAAGGTATGTGCAGTTTCGATTCCAGGTCAGGCAAGTATGAATGCAACTTTTCTAAGTTGTATGTATTTTTTGAGTATCTTGGTCATCAATTGGCTGGGTTAAGATGAAGGAAATATCTGAAGGAAACTTGGTCCTTGAACAAGTGTGGTGATAAAAGCACAATCGTTCTACGTATGAGAAGCGGCCTATGTTCTACTGCCTCGTTAGTCTAGTTGTCACATAGTTGACTGCTGTGCACGAGGTTTTTTTATATCGATGGGAAATCATCAGTATGACCCCTCCCGCTGAGGGTGACAGCGGGAGGGAGTGTCAGACTTTTACTGACTAAAACCCACCGTGTTCCTTCGGGAGCCCTTTGTGTGCCAGGGTCACGGTAACTCTTTCGAACAACCCGCAGCCCCGACGGGTGTGCACGAGGTTTGAAGTTCGATACCCGGGTCGGGCCTAAATAGCTTTGTGGGTTTTAGAAACTTTCATAAAGCTGTTCGGAGTTGGAAGTTGGTGATTGATACACCCGAGCATCGGAGAGCACGTTAATGTCGGTCCTGCGCCTGATCTCTCTCCGGTAGTGTCGAATTACAGTCCCATCGGGTTATGAGAGTGAGGGAATAGGGAGTTAGTGATATTCTTGTATAAGAACAGCCGCCGTGGCCGATAATCGGCTAGGAGGCCATCATCTATGTTCTACAGACAATAAAATTATTGATTATAAGTAAAACTATACTAGAAACTGAACTTAAAATCCCCCTAACTCTAAGCTGGGTAGTCCAAAATCCTAAAATTACATTACCCAATAAAATAAGCTTTACACAGTGAAAACACCTACAGAATTAAACTTATCTCATCGAAGCAGACTAGCTGAGCATTTGTAACGGTTCAAAACAAGCATTTATCTACTTCGGCCGGGTATTGTGGAAATTTTGACGGCGAATGTATACAATAATCAGTTCTGTCGGGAACTCCTCTTGTTGCCTTTGTCGGGTTTAGGTGAAACTAAATAGGGTTCTAACATTGAAATGGAAGCTTGTAATTTGTCTATGTGTGGGCTGGTAGACAGGCATTTTGATGATGTAGTTTGTCTTTTTTTGGATAAAACCTGGATGAGAAGTAGCCTATATGTTATTCTGTTACAAGCTATATTACTGATAGTTTCATTAAAATCTGTTTATTAGTTTTTGCATGAAATAACAAGCGTTCATATAGGTATACAAACTAGCTTCTGCCAGCGGCTTCGCCCGCTTCCCGAGGTAACTATTTCCCGTACCCGGATAAAAAGTAGCCTATATGTTATTCTGATTTATAAGCTAGCCAGCTAGCTGCCAAGTTTCATCAAAATCCGTCCAGTGGATTCTGAGATTAGCATGTGCAAACAGACATATATTCAAACATACAAATATACATTTTTTTTTTCGAATTATTACTCTGTTTTCATTTCTTAATAACCCTACATATTTTGTTTTGTAAAAATATTTAATGTACAGGCACGATTTTTTTACTGTTTTATTATATGTAGTAGATATAGATGAACAGCCGAATTGCGAACCTCCTTTTTGGCAACCCGGTTAAGAAGATTAAAAAGCTCGCACTCAGTATAGGTAAGTCTAACACTTTCTATCGTATTATACCTTGAAAACTCTTAAGAGCCTCTTAAGGAATAAATGAGTTGTGGTTGCCTCTCATTTTATGCACTATATTAGCATCTAGCTTTTGCTGAAGTTCAGAATATTGTCAAGGAGAATAAATTATTAGTTTAATAACTAGATTACCATAAGATTAAGGAATGTAGGTACTTATTTAATTACTTGTTTCCATGTTTATCTGCGTCCTGAGTATTTCGCGTAACTACTAACTACCCAAAAGTGTGTGGCCTTCCTAAAACGATGGGTTATTAGCGCATTTACACATACAAATAAACTCATTATCATCAGCCTTTTTATCGTCCCACTGCCGGGCACACGTCTCCTCTCACATATAGCAGGATTGAGCGTTAATCACCACGCTTACTCAATGCGGGTTGGTGATTTCAGACTTTAGGTATAGTTCACGTTTCCTCGAGATGTCTTCCTTCACCTTTAATCAGTCATTTGTGTCTAAGATATACATATAAAGTGTTCATAAGCTTAAAAACCGCCCAAGTGCGAGTTGGACTCGCGCACGAAGTGTTCCGTACCATTATCTATGAAAAAAGTACAATAGGAATGGTCAAGTGTGAGTTAGTTAAGTTGCACATTATGTCTAATAGCTGGCGCTACTAGTATACAATTTTGCAATTAATTAATTAATATAAATCAACAGCCTTAATAATTGTTTTTTTTTAAATTTTTAGTATTTGTATAGCGGCAACGGATATACATCATTTGTGAAAATCCCTTCTTAGCTATCACGGTTAATCAGATACTACCTGGATACAGACAGAAAGACAACGAAGTCTTAGTAATAGGGTTCCGTTTTACCTTTTGGGTACGGAACCCTAAAAAGGGGGCATCTGTACTTGCCTGACCTGAAATCGAATACACACACTCATACTTGAGAGATTGGTGCTTTACCCACTACATCGCCACGACTTCAGCTTCATAATATTAGTAAAGATATTTAAAACTATATTAATTCGTTTTCACATAACAATTCGATACGTGAAGAAAGCCGCAAGCTATACAGGAAATTATCGAACAACCCACAATATATTGGCAGTAGCGACAAGCTCCATTCCGACACGAAACGACGCCATGACACCCCGGGAGGCTTATTACATCCCCATGGTACACGCTTATGGGATCTTTACAATAACAGTTATGGCTTATTGCACATTATTTGAAGAGAGATGTTATTAGAAATTATCCCTTGTTATAGTTATATTGAAACTCTATTTTTCTTAGGACAGAAAAGTTGACATATTATCTTTCTTAATACTCTTTATATATGCGATTGCAAGTCTGTATGTTTGTCGCGCTTTCAAATAAAATCGGCTAATCTGATTTAAATTATACCTTGTTATAGATACAGACGCCAGCGCATCAATCTGTTAATTTTTTAAAATAATTTTTCAATATTATATTTTTAGTGGAAGGTTAATGTTTGATTAGTTAGCTTTGACAGATTTGGATAAGTTGACCTGCTGGCGTCTGTACTTTAACATTATTTTTTGGAGTGAATATATTGACATATTACCGTACTAACATTATAAATGTGAAAGTAACTCCATTTATCACACTGTCACGCAAAATTTACTGAATTGATTTGTTTGATACTCAGAAAGTTTAGAGCCCGTGTAAGGATATAGTCTACTTTTCCTATGAACAAAATGGGCTAGTACAGACAACAGCAGGTCAACGTATACGAATCTGTCAAATTTTACCAATCGAACATTAACCTACCCCCATTGTGATAAGGTTGAAAATCGATTGCAGAAATTTGACAGATTGTAACTTGATGTGCTGTTGTCTGTACCTTGGCTACCTACTCGTTTTACCTGGCTTTCCAAAAAGTAGAAGGTTCTCAATAGTGAGGTCTTTTTTATTTATAGTTTGTATTTTTTTTTAAATATATTTTAAAGAATTAAGCTAGTTAAGTATATTATATTATTATATTTACCAGCCAAGTATAGGTAAGTAGCAGGTCATTATTTATTAAAAGCTTACATCCATTGTATTCTATAAAACTATTCCTCCCTTGACGAGTGCCAACCCTACTCAAAACTGTGTCTATCACTCATTTTCTGACATAAATCTATCCCCAGGGTTCATGCCATTTAATTTTGAGCTCTATTCCCTTATAATATAGCTGATTATCAACTTTAAGATGACGTGAATTGATAGTTAAGTGACAAGAATTACAGCCGAATTCTGAAACGCCACTTAATTTTAAAGACAGCTCTTACATCATCTCTGCTACATGTAAATCAATATTATTTTGTTAATCCTATTCTACTCATATTGTAAATGCGAAATTTGTTAGAATGTATGGTTGTATGATTGTTACCCTTTCACGTAAAAATTGCTGGTCGGATTTTGATGAAACTTGGCAATAATATAGCTTATATATCAGGCTAATATATAGGTTACTTTTATCTGGGTATGGAAAGTGGTTTCCCCAGGAAGCGGGTGATACTCGTACCCACTGGCAGAATCTCGTATTCTATAAATTCAACAAAATCATTTTTTTTTATATTAAGTATTGAATTTGTAAAAAAAAAGTTCCCTAAAATTCACACAAACTTTTAGATCCCCATTAATCACGTTCAAGCCTAAACGAGCTATGCAATAAATAAAAAAACTCCGCCATATATCACTACACTGCAAGCCTAAAAATATCTACTATAGCAACAGCAAAAAAATCAAAAATACAACGTAGCTATTGAGCCACTAAAATGGACAGTGTAAATTGTAAAACGAAGTGCACTTTTTATGGCTCACAGTGTACACTCTATGCTTAACTGTGTACACTTTTTGGCTTCTAGTGTAATGTCATAAATCTTGCTTCTGTAGCTAATGCATGGTATGTACATTTTGCTTTTGCGATTTTTTAGGGTTCCGTATGTAAAGAATAATACGGAACTATTAATAAGACTTTGCTGTCCGATTGTCCGTCCGTCTGTCACCAGGCTCACGTAAAGTGTGATAATTAGACGGCCAACATTTTCTCACATGGTGTATATTGCTGCTATAACAACAAATAACTGGCAACTATAATTTAATATTATACAACAAATGTTTTTTTTTTTTGTGAAACGTACCATCCATCTCCCTGCCCTTATCCCAATCTATTTGGGGTCGGCGCAGCATGTTTTCTTCTTCCATTCTCTTCTATTTGCCGTCATCTCACAAGTAAATGTAATGTAATGTAATTGCGAAACGTACGAATTCCACTCACACTTGACCGGTTTTACTAGAATTCAGTGAGAACACAAGGAAATCGTACGTTATATGTTTTACCAACTTTTGTTGAAGTTGGTACACCGTTTGCTGAATATATGAATGTTATTCGACTTTGCCTTCTAACTTTTGTATCGGAGTTTCTGTTTGAGAAATTTTAGAACTTTAAAGTTATTTTCTATACTTGTTCTAGGAATATTATAAAGTGGAAAACTTAGGTTGGACGTTTTCAGAAGTCAGACTTTCAAAATAGTTTCTATTAATAAATATTTCCAGTTATCAAAACTTAGATACCTTTATATATATAAATAAATAAAAAAAATATACCGGCCGAATCAAGAACCTGCTCCTTTTTGTTGAAGTTGGTTAAAAACTCTAGGTGACTGACTGACAAAAATAGTTATCTATCAGGACACAGCCTTAACCACTGGAGGGATCGTGCTGAAATTTGGCATGCAGGTAGATGTTACGACGTAGGCATCCACTAAGAAAAAAATCCGGAAATTTCCATGGGAACGGAAAAAAACTGGATTTTAAGTTTTGGGCGGGCGAAGTCACTGGTAGAAGCTAGGATTGTTATAAAACTGATGTGGTGCCGTACCACAAACCATGCGGCACCTTCTGAGTTGCCCAATGTGCCCTAACAGCTGCACAGTGGAAGATCTACGTGCCGCCACTGACAATGCCGTGAACGTGGCGAAATATTTAGCTACAATTTAATTTGATTTGCCATCGATAAGCTAAGAGAGAAGAGTAATAAAACATACTTAACAGCGTTTTATCTCATCATTTGCCTATCCTTTTTTGGTTGCAGCTGAAAACCAGTGTACCTATTACATGGAAAAACTGCCTACCTGACCTTCACATACCAGTTACCTGGGTAAAATAGTACCCCTAGGTAAGACTGGTTATCAGACTTTATCGTAAAAATTAGTGAATTTGACGTGCCCTCCGAAATATGGAAGAATCCGTCATGACAAGATGGTCGCCCATCCATGGGCCGATCTAGCCAAGCGTTGCGAAGCATTAGGGCTCATCCAAACACGGCGGGAACCCCGCGATTTCCATTCGATTCTGCAATCGCGCAGGTCTTATTTGTGTGAGTTATTAAGTAATCGTTCAGATATAACCGCATGGTTACCGCCGGAAAAACGCGCGATTCCCGCATGTCTGAACTAAGGCTTATGATCGACCGAACCGCGCGGCTGTTACTTCGCCATGGACTTTTCATCCCAACCGCGTTTTATCTCATTAAAGTAATTTATTCTCCCATTTTAATTAAAAATGCAATTAAGCTAATAGTAATAAAATATTTCAAGCATTTTCTAATCAGGCAATTACTGGAATAAGGCATTTACACACGGGTGAACCTTTACTAAAGACATAAGTTATTGCAATAGCCGAGAGAGATCGTTGCGTTGCGTTGTATTTAGTCGTCTGTTAAAAATGTCTGCCTTAGAAATGTATGTGAATATTAATACTTTGCAGGTAACAAGTAACTGAAGTTAGTATTTTTTTTAATATTTTTTTATCGAGTTGGAATTTTATGACATATTATAGTTATATGACCAGTTATTTCAATACGAAATATCTGTACTAAAATTCTAAAGGAAAAAAAAATGTTTGGTTGTATTTACCTTAATGGCTTCAAAACTACTGAACGGGATTGAAAAAAAAAATACATTGTTGGAAAGCTACACCATTCCCATGGCTATATTTTATTTCGGGTTTGGGAAGAAGTTTTCCCAAATGCAGGCGAAGCCGCGAGGAACAGCTAGCACAGACGCCAAACCATTAAATTACCACAATCTGTCAAATTTCTGCGATAGATTTTCAAACTTATCACAATAGTGGAAGGTTAATTTTCGATTGGTAAAAATTGACAGATTCGTATACGTTGACCTGCTGTTGTCTGTACAAATCAATCATAACTAATTCTACTAAAAAATGATTTACATGTTAAATAGTAAAATGAGAAGTTAATTAATGAAAGGTCAAATATCGTCAAATATTTTGAACGTCAAATTGAATGATACTATATTTTACGTGGAAATGTATTAACTGTAGGAAATTAAGCAGACAGAATTATTAATTAACTAGTGTTCATTTAATATTGCCTAATTAGTGGTATTGAGTATCAATTGTTTTGTTTCAGTGACGAATAATTAGCTAACTAATGATGCGTCTAAATCTAGGTATTTGTATTACGACGGATAGAGTATTATGTTCCAGGTCAACTGCCTCGTTGGTCTAGTTGTCGCATGGCCGACTGCGGAGCACGAGGTCTCGGGTTCGATTCCCGGGACGGGCCGAAATCGCTTTGTGGGTTTTAGAAACTTTCACAAAGCAGCCCGGAGTTGGAAGTTGGTGATTGATACACCCGTGCATCGGAGAGCACGTTAATGTCGGTCCTGCGCCTGATCTCTCACCGGTCGTGTCGGATTGCCGTCCCATCGGGTTATGAGAGTGAGGGAATAGGGAGTGCACCTGTGTCTGCGCAAATGCTTGTGCACTATAATATGTCCTGCGCAGCTGGCTGATCTCCTTACATGAGAACAGCCGCCGTGGCCGATAATCGGCTAGGACGCCATCATTATGTTCCAGGTGTACTAGTTATATGCTGTGGCTTTGCCTGCGTTTTATTATTTATCCAATTACATCGTGGTTATCTAAATATCACTTTTTTTTTGCGCGAAATTTTTGTTGTTTTCATATTTCCTAAAACATTATTTAGGTAATTTTTTCTTAGCAAACATTTTTACTAACTCATCCTATAAATTAAACATTTTTTTCGAAATGGAAAAATAATATAAATATATAAGTAACTAATGGATTAGGTAATAAGTTGCCAGCAAGTTCTACTATTTATTTAAAAGCCTAACAGAAAATTATAAATTTTACATTTACAATAGTCATATCATATTCATATACCTTTACACATATTTGATCTACATATTCTCAAATATACCAGTTTTCAATTATACTATTTTTTTCTAACCCCAGTCAAAACGATCAAAAATAATTGCCTACAGAACCCTCCGACAACCCACATCACGCTTGACCGTCTCTCAAACACGCATTGTCAAAACGGATAGCCGAGGGATTTGCAAGCCGTTGCTATGCGAACGAAAAATGTCACTTTGAAGTACCTCTCGAATTTCCTCCAAGTTTTTAGGGTTCCGTACCCAGAGGGTAAAACGGGACCCCATTCCATCTGCGTGCCTTTATCGCAATTTAGTTGTGGTCGGCGCAGCATGTTTTCTTCTTCCATATTCTTATATCTGCCGTCATCTCACAAGTATCATTTTTTCTAGTCATACTATCGACTTTCACGCATAATTTAGATCCATCGTTTCTTTGGTCGTCCCCTTCCACAATAACCATGTACATTTATTGCGTTTTAGTAATAGGGACACCATTACTAAAACGCTATCCAACAATCCGTCTTTCCGTCTGTCATCGTACTGTATGTCAAGAACCGTGATAGCCAGGGAGTTGAAATATCATAATTAATAATGTATTATTGTCGCTATAACAACAAATAGTGAAAACTAGAACTAAATTACATATTTTACGGAGGCTCAAAAGTTTTTTTTATACGCGACGGAACCCTTCCTACGCGAAGGCTCCCACACAGCAAAAGTTTTTTTTTATAGATAACGCGACGGAACCCTTCCTACGCGAGTCCGACTCGCACTTGGATTCTTTTGTACCCTATATCATTTGAGTGGGTTTCACAAGTTATTTATTGTGAGAAATGTTGATAAGGGGATCGACACTCCTGTCATATATTTTTAGTCTTGAAGGGTTCTGTAGGAATAATGTTTGCTTCTAGCTGTCGCATTTTGTAAGCCAGATAGTTGTTTTCTGTATACATGTAGAGTGAAATAGAGTTTTAGAAACTTTCACAAAGCAGCCCGGAGTTGGAAGTTGGTGATTGATACACCCGTGCATCGGAGAGCACGTTAATATCGGTCCTGCGCCTGATCTCTCACTGGTCGTGTCGGATTGCCGTCCCATGAGAGTGAAAGAATAGGGAGTGCATCTGTGTCTGCGCAAATGCTTGTGCACTATAATATGTCCTGCGCAACTGGCTGATCTCCTTACATGAGAACAGCCGCCGTGGCCGATAATCGGCTAGGACGCCATCAAAATCAAAAGTTTTGAGTGAATCTTAAAGCAGTTTCCAAGTCAACAATCTCTAATGCTATTGAATCCATATATTGTTAGATATCCGGGATTATAGTTCGGAGAACTATCGGGGAGTTTACCGGGATTTATGCAGCGTAGTCCCGGGATTTATCGTTTTGTATGTATTGGTAATATGATTGTGAGCGAGTCTTATCTAGTACATAACCGTTGTTATATTATGTAGGAATATCTTTTTAGACTCATGTCAAAATGTCTGGTAGTAAGTAAGTACCGACGACAGTAGGTAAACCTACCCACTTTTATGTTCACTGTTTTCCACTATTGTTATAAGGTTGAAAATCTGTTGAACAAAGACAGATTGTGTTATGTTGATATGCTGGCGTCTGTACATTCTTATAGGTACAGCTAGCAAGAAATGTGATTGACTAATACCTAACGCACAAAACCTACATCAGAATTAATTTTCCAAAAGGCAATTAAATAATCATAAAAACATCTCCTTAAAAATTGTTTTATAATATTAAACGTATGATTATTTGTCTCCTAGAAAGATTTTATATTTACTTTATTTAAATTTAAATCTCATAGCAACTGATCTATCAAAATTTAGACAAACACACAAACAATTTGCTATAATGGGTCTCATTACGCATTTCTTACGACAGAACATCACTGTAAAAATAGTCCAGAAACTTCTAAACAATAAAATCTATTTTTAAAGAAAAGAATTATACACTGCGTTGCAAAAAAACCTGGTGCGTAAACAATTTATCTTTTCATCACGTTAGTTATAAAAGTCGGCGAAGATTCATGAACATGAAGTCTGTGAAAAAAAGATTTGCTTACCAACCAATTTATAGTTTTTTAATTGATACACTTGAGATGAAAGAGAATTGGTAACTGGTTACCTTTTTGTACGGGTTGTTAAAGACCAATAAGTGTGAATCGTAAAAAACGCAAATACTTTTATATAGGTGTATATTTGGCAGGTCAGGAATTTTATAGCAAAAAAAAATACATACAAAAAACTGGCCAAAGGCGAGTCGGAATATTGCCCGAGGGGTTTTGTACAAAAATCACGTTTATCGTATGGGTGCCCCCTAAAATTCTCATTTAAATAAATAAATAATAAAATACAACGGTTTATTCCGTCATAAAAAATCCCTTAACCCCAAAAAAACCATTTGACCAAACAAAAAACTGTCGACGCATATTCCCATAAAATTATAAATCTATTCGCAAATATTTTAACCCATGCATAGTTTTGCGTACCCTCACATTTTTTCAGCATTCAATTTTCCCCTATTTCCATAACGTTGACATAGCTAAACTCCGTATGAGTCGTGGAAAGTGCTGGTTTTTATAACCAGTATATATAGACCCCTCGCATCAACCGCCTGTACTACTCCGTGGTATAAAATCCGGGATGTACGCAAAATCAGGTGTCAACTTACACTGGCCAATCAGAAATTCTGAACTCGCTATGTCGTCCATTTTTCTGAAAGTTCACTTGTTTTAGTACTTTTGGTTCTTAGTAGTTTGAACCGCGAAATTACTGTCCAAAAGTTTCTTATTAAACTGGTAAGGAGTTTTTGAGTTTTTTCTACTTTAATTTTAAAATCAAAAGTCTCATCTTATAATTTTTTATTTTTGTGTTACTCTTAGGTTTAGATAAGAATTTTACCGTAAAAGGGACTCTGCAAATAGTTATGAGATTATTGAATTCCGCACTAAGATTACACATTTTTTAATCTGCTAATATTATAAACATGGTTTCTAAGAATCATTTCATGTTTCACATAAAAACTTTTACTGCTCACTCAAGGACAGACGGACACTTTTTGCTCTTCACGCGCAAAGCACCAAACTTCTGTAAAACTTTGAACACAGATAAATCACGACCTGATCTTGAAAAGAAATTCCCTTTTCTCCAGGTTTCTAGCTAAAAATCTTATACAAGCTGTTGTTTTGCATCCTGGTCAAATTCAAGGACGTAGTTATGCTAATGATTATCCACCCAAATCTATATCTATACTAATATTATAAAGAGGAAAACTTTGTTTGTTTGTTTGTTTGGTTGTAATGAATAGGCTCAAAAACTACTGGACTGATTTTAAAAATTCTTTCACCATTCGAAAGCTACATTATCCACGAGTGACATAGGCTATATTTTATCCGGGTACGGGCAGTAATTCCCACGGGATGCGAGTGAAACCGCGGGAAAACGGCTAGTANACTACTGGACCGATTTTAAAAATTCTTTCACCATTCGAAAGCTACATTATCCACGAGTGACATAGGCTACATTTTATCCGGGTACGGGCAGTAATTCCCACGGGATGCGAGTGAAACCGCGGGAAAACGGCTAGTCAACAATAAAATGAGTAAGTTTTTTTCTGAATTCCGGCAGTGTATATTATTTGAAAGTGTTAGTAGCCTTAAAACACACAACACAGACTGACGGACGGATTGATTTTATCTACGGTTATAAGCCTACTAACACATTCAAATACGGTTATACACTGACGTATTTCGGTAAAAAAAAACCATTTTACACACATCAAAAGTGTCTAGGGATCAACATATATTTTTGCAATAACTTTTCTCCTGATTGATATTAATTAAAATTTTCTTTAAGGATTCATCAAATAAAGTGTTTTCGTTTGTCACAGTAACGATAAACCAAGTCACCTTTGCATTAATAAAGAAATTTGCCATTTTCCTAATAAAGGGATTTTTGACATTTGAACCACTAACACAAAAGTTTGAAAAAAAGACTGAAATAACAGTTTTCTTTAAAATTTTATTGGGTAACTTAAACAATTAATAATCCGTGTTTCTACCGCGAACACTAACAACACAAGAACATCGGTTTGGCATACTCAAAATGAGTTCATCCAAATCACGCTGTGGAATGGCCGCCCATG
>NWSH02000571.1:3663965-3676549 GCA_002382865.2 Heliothis virescens
TCCCTTCTAAAGTCAGCTATTTAAATTTGCTAATTGCTAGTTGAAAATGTTTTTAACCTAAGTTATCGTGAATACACAGAGCTAATGTGATCGCCGGGCAAATTGTCAACAACAAACTAAACACCATACTTTCTTCTAATTGTCGTATAATTTACTACCTGTTTTCTGAGGGTGAAACCCACGGATAAAACATTGCCATTGTTTATTGGAATTAGTATAAGCTTTCCAACAGATGTTTTTTCTATCGATTTCAGAAGTTGCGTAGTCTTTAGCGGTACAATCAAGGACAAAAAAAAATATTTCCTCTTTGTCTTGTATTGTTATAGAAGATAGATAAAAAAACGGCAAGCTTTTTCAAGCCCCAAATTATAGCGCAAATAACATGAGTTCTTATTCTAAAAGTTTGTCTTAACTACTATGAACTAAGATTTCATCAACAAAACTTATGTCAGGTTACCCGCTACCTGATGTAGCTTTCATCCGACACCTTTGTATCGGTGCCATGGTTACGATACAGTTTCGCTCCACTGCCAGCCAACAGTACTCGTTAACAAAGGATCGTTATATCTGTTTGTCTGTATGTGTCGTGGAAGGAAAAGTGATATTCGTTCCTGTGAGATTATGTGCGGTAATGTTGGGGAAGGTTTCTTCTATGCAAGGAAATGTTCTAGACTATTTTGTTTTAATCAGCTTTCGGTTAGGTAGGCTGATGCCAAATGTTCTGGTTTTCAGTACCAATGAACTATATTTAGTCTGTATGCATTCCAAAGAAGACCGCTATTCAAGTCATAATTAGTTTGTCTTAAACATGTTCTTAGCGAATAACAATTTTCCAATTAGACGGACTACTAGGAATTAACTATTTTGCAATATTTATATAAAGCATGGTATAAGCTGGAGACATTTGTGTTGCAAACAAAACCATGAATTCGTTATTGCAATAGACGCATTACAGATCAAGCGGCATGGTTCAGGCGTTCGAAATTTTGTAGATGGAAAATTGTCCAGACTCCTTTTGCCGTTAGTGTGCGGGAACGAGTATTTAATCTAACTTTAAATGACTTTACAAATCATATGGTTCTCTTGGAAGCCTTTGGTACCAGGGCCAAAGTTGGATGCGGTAAACGAAGGCCTAAGTGCTGTAATTAAGAAAAAATATTGTAGTTTTGTAAATGTTTAGCGCATTGAAAGGTCTTTTATAATTCAAAAGTTTATTGTGTTTTTCTAAATATTAATAAAAGGATACGTTGAATATACGAAGCTTCAAAAGTTAAGGTATTGTGATATAGGTGTTAGAAAATTAATCCACAATATTTTAAATAACTTTCTATAAGAAATATTTAGCGGTTAATAGCGTTTTTTGAAGGTTATTTATTAGGCAGTTCTAATCACCTCTATGCGTTACGCGGCAGACTTAGAATTTTTAAATTAGTCGTCTAAACATCTGCCAATATTAACGATCAATTAATTCTTATCAAAAACATGGCGGTGAAATACGAATAAAGCTGTTATTTTGACATAGAGACCCTAGTTCAAAATTTTGTGAAGAACTTGAAAGTACTACATAATTTGCACCAGGCTACATAGACATAGTATGTATTGTATAAATAACATTACAGAAATCTGTATTTATTTTTATATTAGGGCGCCTATAAAAGTTGTGGCCTTTTTGCGCAGACAGTACGGGCGTATTGCGCGTCATCAAACCAAACATACAAATGGACAACTACCCCGTTACAAGCGATGACGTCTGAATTCGCCGCGCGGTTTTCGCCCGCTCGGAATACATCACGCGTGTAAAAACCGAAAAACTGTATAAAGTTGCTAATGTGTTAAGCGCATATTTCTGGTAAACAAGAAACAATTTGCTTTCAGGTGGTACTTTTTTTGACCTTTAATTTAATGGAATCGTGGACGAAACGAATTGTTTGTGTTACACATAATTAATTTACTTATTTTACGGTTGCTTTAACACCCACCCACGGATAATATAAGTTGTCCTGCGAGGTAACTAACGACCCGCAATCACGATAACTTCTAGCAGCAACTCAGCAGTGCCGCGCACGTGCGCGAACATGAGAGCTTAGCTAATTCATTGCCGTAAAATTCCAATCAGACTGAACGTCTATGAAATGACTAATGAAACGTTGTCTGAAATCTGTTGGAAAGGATTTTAAGTGGTTATGCAAGAATTTTTTATGAAAAGTATTCATAAAGTTGTAATCCTTACTAATATTACAAAGCGAATATAGCTATGTGGCGTCTGCCGCGTCTTACGCGAAAAACTACTGAGCCAATTTTGGTACGGGGTTTGATCTTAAACCTTGAAACGGCAAAGGAAAATTGTTCCTTTTGGGGCACGGATGGAATGCTAGCTAGTAATCTATACTAATATTATAAAGCTGAAGAGTTTGTTTGTATTGTTGAACGCGCTATCTCAGACACTACGTGGTCCGATTTTGATTTTTTTTCAGTTTAAATAGCCATTATCGGGAAGGTATAGACTACTTTTTATCCGGTACGTGCGTTGGAATAAATAGTACCACGGAACGGGCGGGTGCAACCGCTGCTGGAAGCTAGTATTCTATAAATGATCTTCAAACTTAGTCACTATTTACTGCTAGTGTTTTTAATAATACAGTTAACATTACCACATCATCTTAAGACGAGGATAGGACAAAGAATTTCAGGACTATACAAAACTAAGTATTCTACATATAATATCAATTAGACAAATCAGTTTTATGCTACCCCAGTATTGTTTTACTTTTGTTGCAATTGCATCAAAATCAGTCAGAGAGTAACAAGTGAACGCAATTTGTTGAACAGCTAGTCTCCTTTCTTTTTAACACTAAACTTTTATCCATTATTCTAGTTTTTATTTATATGCGTATAAGAATATACAGCTTTATCATAATGTTACACCGCTATTAAAACCTTCCCTTTCATATAAAGAGTTCCTGTGAGTTCACCATGCATGCCTCATGGCGGGGTGTTGGACACTGTCAGTTCTTATTTTATTTCTTTTTTATTCTAGAACTAACGCCAGTTTGTTTTTACATTAAAATAAACAGTGACGATTGAAGAATGCCTGTGAACGGTTGAATTAAAAGTCGGTCAAAATTAGCGGAACTTTTCTGAAGTTGCGAATTTTTCGAAAAAATTATATGCTTTCTTTTTATATTTACTTTGTTATTAGATCGATAATAGATTTTTTAATGTTGTTTCTAATTTATTATTGAATTAAAATTGTTGTATTTCGCATCGATTCGTATTAAATAGTTAATATTTTTTTACTAATAAGCAAAAGAGAATGGAAGATTTGACTTTTCTTCTTAATTGATTCCGTCCTGCAGAGCTAGGGTTATCTATAAATATTTTATTTATTAATAGTTAATAATATATTTATTTATATAAAATTCTATATTTATATATAATTTAAATAAATTATTTATTTATATTAATTTTTTATTATTGATTTATAGTTATTATTATTAAATTTTATACTATATTTTAATTAATTTTATTTATATATTATTAATTAATTATTAATTTTTTATATTTTTTAATATAATAATATATTAATTTTTTATATTATTTTTTTTAAATTATTTTATAATATATTTTTTTATATTAATATTATTATAATTTTTATATTAATATTATTTATTTTATTTATTATTATTATTTTTGATCTTATATATTTATTATTAATTTTAATTATTATTAATTTTATTATTTATATTTATTATATTATATTATAATATATATTATATTTATATTTATTTTATTTTTTAGTTACATAATTATTAATTTTTTATTTATTTTTTTATATTATTATTATATTTATTACTGATTAGATCTAATATTTATAGTCGTAATAATTTTTTTATAAGTAGTTTTATTATTTATTATACATAACTTTATATCCATTATATCTATTAATTTATATTTAATTTTTTTATTTATTTATTATTTTTTTTAAGATATTTTATTATTATATTAATATTTTTTTTTATTCACTAATCTTATATTTTTTTCTACTATTTATTTAATTTTTTTTATTTCTATTTTATTTAAATAGATTTATATTTTATTCTTTATTATTTATTCTTATTATTTATTTAAAAATATCAGTTATTCTTATTTTTTTAAAATTTTTATTTATATTATCTTTATTATTATTATTTTTTTATTATTTTATTTTATATTATTATTTATTTAATATATAATATTTATTATTTTATTTTTTGTTTTATATATTTATTATATATTTTATTAATATAATATATTTTACAATATGTATTTTTATTTATTTAATCTGATTATATTAATTCCTATTATGCTTAGCTTTTCTTTATATATTATTATTCGTTCATTTTTATTTAATATTGACTATTATCTTTAACATATTATTTATTATATTTAAATTTTATGTTTCAACCCACCTACCGGAATAGGGCCCTCTTGTTCCGAATTATCGTCCTCTTCTTCCGTGCGTTGTGTTATATTCTATTATTATTCAAATTAATAATTAAAGCTTACTTTTATCAATTATTTATTAGTGTATGTTTTATATATTTTATTTTACTTTAATTATTTTTTATTATTTAATTTTTTTTTTATTCTATTTTTATGTTTGATTTTATTTTATTAATTATCCCTTATTATTATAGTACGCATTTTTTTAATTCGTCCACATATTTTTACTATAACCTGACATCATTTTTCTTTTTTTTAAATTGTTTTTTTTGATTTATTATTTTGATACTTTAATGTTTTCTAATTTTAAGTTCTATTTACCCTAGAATCTCAATTCTACGCTGCTCTTATTTATTTAATTATTTAGTATATCCTTCACGGCTCAATCGCAGCTAACAACAATCATAACAATCTGAGAGGCACTACAGTCTCAGACCACCTTATAATATCGTGCTCGTGGTTATTTTTTACTTAACCATACAAGGGCGTTCCTACTTTATACTATTATATTTTTTTTTATTATTATTTTTACATTTAAGTTTATGTTCCTTTGCCTACTAATACTAATTTTAACCTACTAACGGGCGTTTTCCAATAACCTAATCTTATACTCTGGTATATTGCTTACCAGAGAAGGAATTTGAATAACTTAATTATTGGGTAATTATTAAAATTCTATACATATTGTAATGTGCTATAATACCTAGAGATAAAACAGTAATATTGATATTTTCGCTAGTTTAATGCAAATAGATAGAAATTTAAAACTTCTACTTTATGGACTAACTCAAATCTTAAACATATTTAGTAAATTGTGTAATGGTTTATCTATAAATTGTTTTTCATTCGTTTTTATTGAAATACATACAAGATTCAGGCAGCGTTTTCTCTTACGCGACCCGTGGATAGGTGCTAGGTGTATCCTATGATTTAAAATTGTGTTCTTACTATAGCCTATTCTTCGATAGATGGGCTTATCTAACACTGAAATATTTTTTCTAATCGGGTCGTAACTCCATGAAATTTTTAGAACGTTTCATACTAAATTCCTCAGCTTTTATAAAATTGTGCTACCTACATTATTTTGCTACTTGTGTTTTAATATTATCTATAGAACACTATAACGTTTAAATTTCATTTACTTTTTTACATCTGATTATTAATTTATGGTCTTATACACCTGTTCTCCAGGCTGTTGTAAATATCAGCGCCTCGTTTATTTTAATGTCGTTTTTAGGTGTTCCGTAGTCTCATAAAAAACGGAACCCTTATAGATTCGTCATGTCTGTCTGTCTGTCTGTCTGTCTTGTCTGTCTGGTCTGTTGCTGTGTTACTGTCTGTCCGTCCCGTCCGTTCCGGTATGTCACATAGGCCACTTTATTCCGAAAACTATTTAGGATCTACACAGTTAAAACTGGTAGGTAGTGTATTTCATTATTTGACCGCTTTACGATTCTATGAAAAAATTAAAAAAATATAATCAATATTAGAGGGGGGTCTCCCATACTCATGGAACTTGAAAAACTAATAATTTTTTTTTTTCATTATATAACCTTATACTTGTGGATTTTTTTATGGTGGTCTATAATTAGGTCTTTGCAAAATGAGTATTAGAGGTTATACTAAAACCTCATATTTTTCCTAAAGTCAATCATTTTTTACGAGATAAAGAGACTAACAGACAACCAATCTCCCAAAAGTGCCAAATGTGTGTCCCCCCCCTCTTGTAATTTACTAAACTACCAATAGTGAAAAATATCTGAATATAAAATATTATATGTTATAGTGATCTCAATTAAAAATCTACTATAACCTAAAATGGTTTTGAACAAGTATTAACAGGTTCCAGTTGTATATTTGAGATTATAGCTCTTTTTTCAGTAACCGCAATTATATTATACTTATGTTATTCTAAATATATATTGTGTTTTGGCTTAATTGTATGGTAATAAGTACGTTTATTTTCATAGATTTATTGGAATCGGGAACCCTTCGTGTGCGAGTCGACTCGCTCACTTTATGGCCTGGTTATTTTAACCCATTGAATTTTCTTCGTACTAAGGATTTTTTCCGGGAAAAAATATCAATCAGAATAGTAATTCTCCCCCATTTCCAACATTTATTGTGTACTTTCGATAATGATGTATACTTTTACGAAGTTTCAAACTGGCGTCGAGAATTTTCTTAAAGATTTTTTTCTTTATAATTTAATTTTTGGTGTGACACAGCTGTTTGACATAGTGTACTTTGTTTTTTGGTTTGTAAACAGAATTTGACGTAAAGCGCGACGGTAAATTTGGTCCTAATTGTAAATTAAATACATTATAGATTATTTTCACGAGAGCTCTTATTTATAGGTGCCTCTATGAAAAAAAAAATTCGGTGAGTTTATTTTTTTCCAGCTTTCAATTATTAATATGTTTTAATAACATATATAAGGATAATTATAGCAAATATTTGGAGGGCAAATATGTCTATAATATGTAGTTGCCTTACATACTTTTTTTATTTTCAGTTATCAGTTGCTTCTGGGAGTTTTTTGCGACCTGAATAAAATCTTTCTCAACTGACCATTCATCTTCTGCCTACCATTTTTTTATAAAAACAAAAAACAAAACCGACTTCACAAAAATACACTGAAAGGGATAAAATAAAACTTTTCACATGGCTCTAGAAGTCGGTGTCTGCAGGTCTGTTGACTGTGTTTATTTTGCCACCGACTTCTAGAGCCATGTGAAAAGTTTTATTTTATCCCTTTCAGTGTTTTTTTGTGAAGTCGGTTTTGTTTTTTTGTAAAAAGTTTTTTTTATTTTATGCTTTTCAGTTTTCGAGTCTAAAACTATAATATCTTTAATACCCATACCCACCCACAGTGACATTCGGTACTGTAATAGTATCATCGGCGTAAAAAAGCGTACGAAATTTGAAGAGTTCTCTCAATTTCTCAGGATCCCATCATCAGATCCTGGTCTCCTTACCATGGGACCACACCGACATCGTACTCTTTCAAACACAAAAAGAATTTCTCAAATCGGTCTATACCTGCCGGAGATAGGGATTAACATACATAAAAAAAAAAAAAAAAAAATACGGTCGAATTGAGAACCTCCTCCTTTTTGGGAAGTCGGTTAAAAATATCTTTTGATGTCGCCTTCTAATCTAACCGTGTGCAATTAGTATCAGAGTTCTACATAGATCAACTACCCTTTCTGACTTCCTCAACCCAATGAAACACATAACCCGATACTCCTTGGTAAGACTAGATGTCAGACTTTCTGTGTTCTGACTACCCGTAATAACCTATTTTTAAACAAAATATTTTTCAAATTATTCAGATCAACTGATTTACAAACGCGCAACAGAGAAAACCATTTTCACATACTTACATTATTTTTAACATTAGCGAGAATTGTATACAATGTCGCTTTGGGTAAATAATTTAAATGTCAAACCGATTATAATACGAACATTATAATAGAATTGTCAGCAAGTTTTTCTCAGTAATTGGATCCGGTGTATAGGTTGCTAATGATGTAACTTTTTTACAATTCTATTCTAGTCTGTACAAATTGTGATTCAATTTTTATGCCACGCAGTGTAGGAGTAGGTATACGGTTTGCTGGAACATTCTAAAATATATTTTTTTTAGGTACTACTCTAAAAAAAAGAGTGTTGTACTAAATCCTAAGCATTATATTTTTATAATTTTTTTTTATTTTTATTTCTACACAAAATATCTATAATACATAATTATAACAGTTAAGTAAAAAAAAAACTTAAAACTAATACTAAAAGGCGTCGAAAAATTCCTCCCCATCGCTGCCGACCGGGAGCGTGCCCAAAAGGCTGGCAGCATTGCCACGCTGAATTAAAAATAAATTGTAACTTGGTGTTTCCTTCTGCCTTTGGTGATTTTTAATAAAAAATCTGTTACCAATATTTTGTAAAATCAAATGAGTGGTTACCACAATCTCCATCAAAGGTAGAACACACTACAGACACACAATCAGTCAAAAGCACAACCTAACCTAGCCACTACTACCAACCTTATTGTCCAAGCAATAAGATTCAAAATCACTTAACCATGAAGTTGGAGACCACAGTCTTCTCGACCCACTTAAGAAGGCGCAACATATATGAGGTTTGAATATTAATCCGCGTTTAAAAGCGCGTTGTTCCCCCCTACTCCCCTCCTCCATACTTGGCACAAGAGACTCGTTAGGCTATAGACCGACCGAGCAATCTGTTCAGATCAGGGTTGCCAGCTCTGATTCGATATTGCCATGTTAAGATATTAACCAAGAAAATGGGAGTTAAAAGCGTCTGCCTTTCAAATGTGTAATTAACTAGCTTCCACCAGAGTTTTCACTTCTACTCCGCGCACGCGGATAAAAAGCCTATAAGAATTTCTTAAATTGGACCAGTAGTTTCCGAGATATTTTGCACGTCCAAACAAACTCTTCAACTACAAATTATTAGATTTATATATGAGTATATTATAACTATAGATACTGCTTAATTTATATAATGGCGCTTGCTCAGATACGTCACTTGCTGTGTCACAATACAGTATTATTCGCTAATGTAGCAAGTCGTTTCATTTAATTAGGTAAGTATAAAATATATTTTTAACTTTTTCAAGTATTAAATTGAATTTCTATTGAAGTATTGAATTTCCCAAATCTAGAAATAAAGTGCCATCGCGTCTTTTGTACACTTGACAGCTATCAGTTTTCAAGGGACGATTGACTTTTTTGTACTGACTGATAGCAACTGTCAATTGCACCAAAAACGGTTAGACTTTACTGACCTAAATGTTAGTCATTTTTCAACTGCTAAACTGCACAACCGACTCGGTATGTCGATACATATATGGTGGAAGAAGGGTGTTGACATACTTCGACCGAAGAGGCTCGATACGGCTTAGATCGACTCTGTAGTGTTAAGTTCGTCATATTACAAGATGGCCGCTGTGGCATCTTGAAAAAACCGGCCTCGTGTGCGAGTTGGACTCGCGCACGAAGGGTTCCGTACCATTATCTATGAAAAATCAACTTATTACAACGTTATTATTTTTCGGAAACAAAAAATAACTTTGTTTTTCATAATTTGTATGAAAAACGAAATACAATAATATGAATAACAAAGTTAAAATTTGCTGTTTCACACGTTTATTGTATGGGGACCCCACTTAATTTTTTTTTTAGTTTTTAATATTTGTTGTTGTAGCGGCACCGGAAATACTTACATCATTTGTGAAAATTTCAGCTTTCTAGCTATCAGATTATTCAATAAATAGTAAAATATAGTTTTTGATGAGTCAACCCCCAAAATTGTATCCTTAGTGAATTAGGCATGTACAAACGCCACCACATCAATCTACCTAAATCTATCAATTTCTTCAATAGATTTTCAACCTTATCACAATAGTGGAAGGTTAATGTTTGATTGGTAACATTTGACAGATTCGTGTGTATATTGTACCTACATCATACAGAGTTAGGAATCCAGACAATAAGTAACCAAATTTTCTAGAAATTTCCATTAATAGAATCTGGAAATGGAGGAATCGTATTATATATTCGAAATCCAATACCAAAAACTAGTGACGTAGAAAGATAAAAATATTCCATAGACCACAGTAAGAAGAGCTATGGATTATAATAAATCACTTTATTATTTCAAGGGATCATGGGTCAAAGTAAAATGGCCGGTCAAACGTCAAATTTTGTTGTGACGAAAACGATTATTGTGAATAAGTGGTATTTTTTCGTAGAAAATATATTTTTGGATATCAGGGCTGCCTAGTTTTTAATAGGTTTTAGGGTTCCGTTTTTGAAAAAAAAAATGAAGGGGCAAATAAGTTTTGTATGTAAAGCCTCGATTTAAATCAACCCATATCATAGAAGTAAAATTAATTGCATCTTAAAGAAAGTCATTTATATCTATTGTGGATAATAATCATTGTCAATTTAACTCATACATTTATTTGATCCGAAACGTAGCAAAAC
The DNA here is from genome assembly GCA_002382865.2 of Heliothis virescens. Lineage (NCBI taxonomy): Eukaryota > Metazoa > Arthropoda > Insecta > Lepidoptera > Noctuidae > Heliothis > Heliothis virescens. The sequence continues at coordinate 3,674,459 of NWSH02000571.1, forward strand.
TTAAAAATAAAATACAGAACCACAAATCTTCATTACATCTCAAACTACAAATACTGGCCAGTACACAACTGCAGTGAAGCACAGACAATAAAAGAAAACTTTTTAATTTCCGGCGTGTTCTAAATATAAAAAGAAAATGGCTTTATGTGTGTACCCGGCCACCTTTCTTAGAAGCAATTACATAATTGGAACACACCTATCTTATTACATGAAAGACTCTCACACACACACATATGCACGTACCTACTCGTGTGTGTATAGAAGGTGCCTTTATTGCATTTTATATTTTTATTTTTACTTAAAAATGCTATTACTTTGCATCAGATTTTTAACTTTTAGGTACCCAATATGTTTTAATTAATACGTTTTAATTTCTTAGTATCATTAGCTGTATATTTGGCATGCCGGTTAAGATAACACTTATTTAAGTAATAACCTACATTGTATGCAAATAAATAAATCTATTCTTTTCTTTGTGATTTTCTTAAACACAACAGCAAACAATCAAATCCTCTTAAAACAATAGAGACGGCCGTGAACCTTAAAAACAACGAAATATTTTTTCTTTTCTTTTGTAAACGCGTGTTTTATTCCCAAGGGACAAAGGGCAATTTATTCAGCCTAGCCTCAATACTTCTACCAAATTATTATGTCCTTCAGTAATAATTTTTAAGGCGTATTTTATGTCCTCTGTGTCTAGTGGACGCGGTCAAATATTTGATTTTACAAAGCAAGTACTCGTATAATATTTTTCTTTCTCACCTTTGGGTTTTACCTAAATAAATACAGGATTTTGTAGGTTAGATATTTTTTACAACTTTTTTAACATGGCGGCTTGTGTACAATTTTACATACAATGAACTGATTGGAGATTTATTCGCAGGATTACCTAAGTAAATCAAAGAAAATCAATCAAATAATTAACAACGACTTATTAAGTAACTGAACATTGGATTTGGACGAACTATTCGAAAAGTGATCCCAAAATAAACAAAAAGAACCGTTACAAATCTATACGTTGCTTATCCAAGGAGCAAAACATATCCACAATTTTAATTTCATTCCTCTCCGATCTGTGGTATCCAGATAAAATATCTAACAAAAAATCTATTCAAGAATTTTCCGATAATCTGTTCCCATCTTCCATTTTTCATAGTCCTTGGTTTGACGTGAACTAAATGAACTCCCTTCACTATAATAAAGTTTAATTTAAATTTTAATCTACGAACGCACTGGTTTACATTGGATTTTTAAAAATAGAATGTGGTTGCAAGATTTGAAAATTGGAGCGCTTGTTATGCGCGGGGAATTTGTTCGATTTTTAAACCGTTTGACGTTTGGTTTCGGCATTCATTTTGATAAAGTAGTAAAAACAATTTAATATTTATCGATTTAAGAAATAATTAAGTGATTATTTTTCTATTATACATTAGATTGCCGTAGACATAATAATCGTTTAATTCACAGGCCTGCCATGATCATTACGAACTACACTTTGGAATTTCGACGCTTGAATTGAAATTTCGTGTTATTGCGGTCACTGTAATGCTTAGGCAGGAACGAATTTATCGATATTTGTGACGATCATTTTAGAGACGTGATATCGCCATGTTTTGTCCCATATCAAATCAAATCAAATCAAAAGGCATTTATTCAAAGTAGGCTGAAAACAGCACTTTTCGAACGTCAAAATTACATCAGACAGCCCCCAAAACGCCCGCCCATCACCACTTCCTATGTGTTTTTGCTGGGAAGAAGAAGTGGCGCAACAAACTCCCCAGCAACACATGTCTGTCTATTAGATTTTAAGAATCTTATAACAATATTTAATAGTTATATAATATGATAAATAACAAAAGTGTTATTAAACAATGTCAATTATGCTATAATACATAGTAAAATGCCTTTAACGACATATTGGCTAGCACACACCACTATATACCTATATCTATGTCTATGAACTCAAGCAGCGAACTACTTCTTCAAATCTACAATCAATTAATAAAGCCTCCATTTTTAGGGTTCCGTAGCCGAATGGCAAAAAACGGAACCCTTATAGATTCGTCATGTCTGTCTGTCTGTCTGTCTGTC